>JABXWE010046117.1:0-14671 GCA_014611495.1 Limonius californicus
CTAAATGAACTCCCACAAAATATCAGAAATAATTTGTGGTGGCAGCAAGATGGCGCTCCAGCACATTATGCCCTTCCAGTTAGGGCGTTTTTAAATAATCGATACGAGAACCGTTGGATTGGTCGTGGAGGACCAATTGGTTAGCCACCTAGGTTACCTGATATGACACCACTGGACTTTTTTCTCTGGGGGTATGTAAAATCCCAGGTGTACATCGCTGAACCAACAACTATTGAAAATATGCAAGAGAGAATTCATACTTGCATAAACGAAATTTCTCCGGAAATTATCCTTCGATCTATTGGCTCCATTGGACGACGTTTCAATTTATGTATTGAAAAAGAAGGAAAACATTTCGAGCATTATTTGTAAATACCTAATTTTTATTTGATGTAAATTTTTAAATTTGAATTTCAAAAAGTAGAATAAAATGTTAGTATGCTTTTTGACAGGGAAAGAAATGAATTTTTAAGAAAAACGAAATACTATCGTAAAAAGAATGTTTTTAGGATCTCAATAATAAAAAAAAATGATGGCATTCCATTAAAAAAAAAAGTTGAAAGTCGCCATTCTGAAATAATTCATCCAATTGAAAATCTGATATCACCATTGTGTAGAGAATGTCCTGAAAGATATTACTGCCAAATATTTTGAAAGTAGTACCCATAGTGTGGCCAAAAAAAAATAAGGCGCTTCCTCTGAAACAGGCTGTATATCCAAAGGAAATATTTAGTGTAGAATGAAAAATCAACAATTCTGCATAAATGATTAACATTGCATACCATCTCAGCAAATTTATCTTGTTCATACTGGCGAAGTTCTTTATAATCCTCTACACTGGTAACATCCAACTTATGTTTGGTCTTTGGCTTGGGTGGTTCAAATGGGCAGGTGAGGATTGCGAGCTTTACATTGTGAAGCTCTTTTGGCATTTGAGGATGCGACATAGTTTTGTCAATCACCACACCTTTTACTAATACAGTATCTTCTAATCGACCACCAACCTAATAAAATATATAAGAATGATTTTTAATTCACGTTAACACACCTCCCTAATTATTTCCACTAACCTTTCCTTCAACTTTAATCAGTTCAAAGTTAACATCCCTAGTTTTCAAGTCAGCAACAGCCATAATTGCTTTAACAGCAATTTCGGCCATTTGCCTATGACATTTGTTAATAATTTTCGAACCCAAGGTGGTCATAGCTACTTGAACTAAGGGTTCAAGGTTGCTAGCAGAGACGGGATACATATCTGCTATTTTTTCTAGATGTTCAACAGCCTTCTGGCAAGCTAGTTCATATCCATCAGCAATTCTTATGGGGTGAATACCACGATCTAGTAATGCACTGGCTTGTTCTAGTAATGCACCTGCTAGAACTACTACACCGGTAGTACCATCACCTGTAGATTTACAAGATCTTTAGAATTATTATCCTTAAATACCTCTTACATAATAAAAACTGTCCTTAGCAGCTTGTAATGTACACGGTGTTCCAACATTGTAATGAGGTTCATACTTTATTCATAAAAATTTTGTAAATGAATAGTGAAAGTAACGGTAAGGGAGGAAAATAATATTTGACATACCGAGAGTGTCAACTAATTGAGGTTCAAGACAAAGAAGTTTTAACTATCTTAGTAAGCTCAGTTACACAAAGAAGCATAAGCTTTTGATTCAACAAGGTGCTCTATAAACACATCCAGGGCTGTTAATATTTTTTTAATGGAACACCCAGTTTCATTTTATATTTTTCAATTTCTTATCAACAGAGAATCAAAATAATGAAGGGTTCATCATCATCAAAGAGTAAGTTTGGTCTGGTACTTTTTTATGGAGCTTCCTGTAGGATTCAAATATTTGTAATATCTGCAGCTTATAGTTCCGCATAACTTCACTTAATGACATATTTAGTTATTTTTATTGCTAAACCACAATCTTCCATTCTCATACTGATGAACCATTCTGTATGCAACACTATTGTGATAGAAAAAAGTTTTTCCATACCTATTTCATCGTCTTGCGACTGTGACAACTGCACCAACAGTTTTCCAATCTCATTATCAACGTCCATGTTCTTTAGGATTGTAGCCCCATCATTGGTAACAGTAACTTCACCTATAATGTAATGTAATAAATACATTAGCAGTTGTATATATTAAGAGTATCCTTTATTCTGACTGCCAACAATTTTCAATTCTTTGTATATGATCATTTAAAAACTATATTTAATAAAAAAAATATAACAATTCTTATTCACATATTATTTATTGAAGTAAAGTATTCTGCCAATTAAATTACTGTATAAAACAAACATGCCCATTGAATGACAATGATTAGTACAACTAATAGAGTTAGACTTTTATGCACAAAGTGGTAAAGATTGCCCAACTGCAAGATATTTATTTTTTGTATGGTACATTTTCTTTGGTCTTTTTCCTACCTATTATAACCTTATACTTTTTCAAGTTTCTACAATTTTCGGGTGTTGGCCATAAAAATCATGTGTCATCTCACTGACATTTTCTGTCTGATGCTTCACGTTACAGTTATAGAAATAAATAAGCATAATTACCATCAGGTGAAACCATCATCTTGTCCAACCCTTTTGGACCCAACGAAGTACGAAGAATATTTGCAATTTGTTGGGATGCCAAAATATGCGACTGTAAACGTAGACATAGGTTTTAATACAACTACAAACTTAATATACGTTTAATGTGGAAAAATGAGGCTCATATAGCATATGAACAAGCAATTTACGAACAGAAGTTTAACTTCCTTATAAGGTAAAATTGTGTATTCTAACCTACCTTTAAAGCATCGATTCCTGTTAACCTCTTTTGCCTGTCTTGGTCTCTAATAATTATAAAGGGCCTTCCATATTCATCGAAGGCTATACTTCCTGGCATAGACGTCATCTTGGATTATTAATTTCTTTTCAAAACCGTATGATGAGCAACGATTTTTCTGGAATTATCGCATACAAAACAATGGATGCCGCTTAAACAAAAGAAATGCGCGTGCGCGAGGTAGTTGATGGACTCTGATTTTGGGGTTATTAGATATGCTGTGGCTAGAGTCCCGGAGAAAATTAAATCACTGTTCTACTGTTAAATCCTAACTTTAGGGAATGTGTGTACATTGGCAGGCTAATTTACAAGTAAGTAAGTTACCGTAAGTGATATATAGCCTAAGTGCATAGAGATGCTTGGAAAACCGCGTCCTAGATCTCGCTCTTTTAAATCATCAGTGGCGGCTTGTACTAAAGGGCACAAGGTCACGTGCCCACCCAACCACCAAGATAAACACAGAAAGAAATTGGCATGTAATTCAGTGCATTATTTTAATTTAATTATTTTAACGATGGTATCAAATTTTCCTTCCGCACCAAAGGCGCGGCTAACACGCTCAAAACTATGTTCCGGGGAACGCTCTGATTTGTACCTATTTAGAGGATGATTCGGTTGCCTATCGGTTATCTTCGCTATACGCGATATATCAGGCGAATGGGGCACCGAGCACATTGTTCCCGTTTGCAGTCAACGTTTAAATTTGCAGCACTGTTTTCGCGCAATCGCGCGTTTTAATTCAATGATGAAAGTTAATTGTGTGCAAAAAGATCGACTGAACGCATTGGCGGTCCTATCAATAGAAAAGAAGTTCGTCCAGTCTATCCCGGATTTTGACAACAAAGTCATAGCATAAAAAATAGGAGAATGGATTTTATGTACAAAAAATAGGTAAGTTTTTTTTGTGCCCACCCTCTTTCTTAACTCACGAGCCGCCACTGCAAATCGTCAATCATAAAGTGATATGTAAGTTAGGCAGATAAGTACAGTAAGTTTGATAGTATGAGACCTAAAAAATATACAATACTGACTACTTTCACCTAAAAGTTAATGAGTGAGTGCCATATGTTTGATGGAAATGACCAGTTTTGGGATGTATATATACCTAGGTATTTTCTTGGTACCTAAATACCTACTGAAGTACTTATTATTGAAAGTACTTTTACCTGTGCCTTGTTCCTTTTATAAAAGTACCTTTGTACGTAAGTACCTAAACAAAGTAGGTAAGCTGCGGAAACATACACATAAAATAGATTTTTTTGAACTTAATAACAATGGTTACCAAGTAGTCTTTAATAACAACGAAAGCAAATTATAGACAAATCAAAATTTATTAATATATGGTCATACATCCCATTCGCTTCTACTACTGCAGCTAAAGGTCTCGGCATCGATGTAACTAGATTTCGAATAAAATCCACCTCGATATTATTCCATGCTTCTTGAATGGCATCAATCAGTTGCCCCTGATTCCTTGGCCGAAAGTTTTCTCGGTAAATGTTTTTACCATATAACTCCAAATATTTTCCATCGGATTCATGTCGGGACTTTTCGATGGCCAAGGAAATACATTGACGTTATGTTTGTTGAACCACTGCGTAACAATACAAGATGTGTGGACAGGCGAATTATCTTGTTGAAAGATAAATTCAACGGGGTACATCCGCTGAACTGATGGTAGCATGACATTTTCAAGTATATTCAAATAAATTTGTCCATTCAATCTTTCCTTTATTTGCCAGCACACACCTGCACTTCCGTAGCTAATTCACCCCCACATGTTAGCAGAAAAGCGGCCACTAGCATGGATATTATCGGCATATCTTTCTTCAAACCCGTTACTGAAACATTGAAATACCTTCTCATCTGAGAAGATTACAGTTTTCCAGAAGTCTTCATCTCTGTTTAAAAACTCTTGAGCATATTCAACTATTAGCCGTTTATTTTCTTCTGGCAAGAAGGGTTTTCGGGCAGCTGAATAATTTGCAATTTCGCTGTTTTTCAACCGGTTTCGGACAACACCAATTGGTTAGTAAATTCAGGCGTAATTTATTAATAATTAATTTGGTCATTCTTCCCCACACATTTTCAATCGGGGTTCAATCTGGACTGTTTGATGGCTAAGATAATACATTTATGCCATGAGCGTTAATGAACTCTCGTACTATCTGTGCTCTATGGACTGAGCCAGAGGCGTCATTTCAGACTTTAGTAGGGGGGGGGGGGGCAAGGGAGTAAAAGTAGCGCCGCAGGCGAATTTTTTTTAAAGTGGAACTTTATTTAAAGGTATAAGTATAAGTCTATAAACATTGAGTAAATATGGCGTAACAAAAGAAAACTTTTATTCTAACAAAAGTAACCGTCATTCCTAGTAATACATAAAGAATAACATATTTTATTAGTTTTAATTGAGTAAGTATCTAATTGCTAATTCAGTAATGGATATCGCCTTTGTTTCATTCTTGCAAAATAGTCTACGACATCGTCAGATTTTTGACAAAATAGCGCTCAACGGCCATTACAAGCAGATCGCTCAATCTATCGTCACCAGTACTAGTGCGAAGATGATTTTTTATTTTGTTTAATGATGAAAAACTTCTTTCATTGGATGCAGTTGAGATCCCAATGCAAAGTACTATCTCAATTGCTTTCAGCAATTCTCTAAAGGCTTCTGGAGTTTCATTTAAACTGTCTCTCAGTTCTTCTAGATTCGACAATATTGTGTGTGATGATTTAATTAAACCTTTAGCTGTAAAAAATTCAGTTTCAAGACGTACCAAATCTAAGTCTAAGTTCTTGTAGTGAAGTAAAAGGGGCCTCGCAATATCAAACGCTAAAAAACTATCACACTCTGGGTTAAATGCATCTAGTGAACACAAAACTTCATTATTTATTATAAAACGTTCCTCCAGTTCTCTGACGAAACGGTCCAAAATTCCATAAAGTATTTCTCTCTTTATTTCGTCTGGCGATTCTGTTGTATTTTTTCCTATGGTTGAAGTTATAAAAAAATCAGTAAGGCGACTACTTGTGGTTGTTTTCCGTGATTCTCGCCTTTGCATATCTTCTATGGCCGCTTTTTTCATGAATTCGGTTATTTCGTCCTGAAATTGATTCCACCTCACATCGGTTCTCATATCAGTTAACATCTGTATCGACGCTTTAACTAATTTAATAGCCGACGTGATTATTTTGTAGTTCGCAAGAGAGCATATGAATTTTTTCGAGAATAGCTTCAGTGATAATCAAAGAAGATATAAAGCTTCGTTTCGTAATTTCCTTTAAAAGCCCCGTAGCTTCAGCTCGAGCCAAAATGTCTACGCTTTGACTGGCCACAATATTTAAGGTGTCTTTGAGTTCTACGTAGCGAAGTTTAATTTTTTTCAAAGAGTTATACCAATAAGACTACCTTGTTTCAACTAATCTCTCCAAGTGTAATACCTGTAGGTTCTTGGACTTCTGAGTTTCCACAAATACTTCATATTTTATTTGTCCATTTATAATGAAGTTATATACTGTCTGGACTGTCTTGAAAAAATTCGAAATTACGTTGATGTTCTTTATAGTAGCGACTAGGCAAAGATTCAATCTGTGTGCGTAACAGTGCACATACATCGCATATGGAACAATATCTTGGATCCTCTTTTGAACACCATTTAGATGTCCACTCATGACGGCCGCTCCATCGTAACACTGGCTAACACAGTTCCTACTACATAGTCCATTTTCATTCAGTAGTTTTTTTATATGATCAACTAAATTGCTTGCATTCAAATTCTTGACATGTTTAGTTCCCAAAAGATGTTCGTTCACATTACCATTTTGGCCAATAAATCTGATGACGAAACTCAATTGTTCCTTCTTAGATGCATCTTTAGTTTCATCCACCATGATAGTGAAATAACGATTTTTCGACATCTTACTCAAAATTTTCTGCCTTGTACAATGAGCCACAGCCTTTATCAGATCATTTTGATACTCAGGGGAAGCATAGTGCCCATATCGTGAAGACAACTTTTCCTTTAACTTAGTATCCTCTTGGGCGAATACGTTCAAAAGCTCTATAAAGTTGCCCTTATTGTCGGATTCTTCGTGTTCTTCCTTTCCTCGGAATGCGAGTCCCTGTGACCCAAGGTAGCATGTCGTTTTTACTAACCAGCGTACATGATTCCGATTATCTAGAATTTCCTTGTCTCTTTGGATATTGATCGTGCAAGCAATGGATTTATTTTCGCTTCTTTGTACTGGTTTGTAGTTCAGCCAAAGTTGAGATGAAATCTTGTGTCGTTGCCCATTCGAGTGTCTGTACAATAGATTTTTTATATCCTTCCATTTCTTCAAGCCATAATCCACAAAAGCAATATTTCCACTAGTTTCTCCGAAAAATGTACTGTTTGGTTTAAAATCTCGACAACAGAAACAATACACGGAGTCCTTTTCACTTGAATATTCGATCCATTCAAATGTGTTGTACAAAAGCGAGTTAAATCTTCTTCCGTTTGTTTTGGGAAAGTCAATATTCTTTGGCTGAGCCGGCATGTAATTCATCGATGGTGATATATCAGTTGCACTTTGAGACTTTAACGGAATTTGAATTTTAGAAAATGATGGGGTTTCAGATTCGGTGTCTATTCTGTTCGAAGTTGAGGCGCGCGGTAAAGAGTTCGTGTTATACTGGTTATACGTAGGAAAATTATCATCTGCATCGGCGTCGATTGAGGACGTTGTTAGATTTGAGTTCTTCCGAAGAAACGTGCATCGGCTCAGTTGATTTCGGCTTCTTTTGGAAAATGATCGAATGTCGGTAGTTGAATGTTTCCGCTTTTTCTGTTCCATTCGGACCAAAATTGGTCAGTTCTGTCGTTAAATTTCACTTTAACAACAATATTTGAATTTCACTAAACACTTTGTTAACTAAATTTCAACACCACTAACAGTTATTATCGCACTAATATTCAATCAACTATCGAGATATCGCCCGGAATCGCTGGCCCACCGCTCTCTAGACAGTTCTTTACAGGTAGGTACCTAAACGCGATGATTTAACCAAAGTTTTGCTCAAACTAATTAAATCAGATAATTCTTGTCTTTCTCTTGTATCTAAATGACGCCCCTGCACTGAGCAATTGTCATCTTGAAAAATAAAATTGCCGCCGAAGACCGGTTGAACAGAAGGTAGTAAACATTCTTCCAACAGCCTGCGATATACCACACGAGTTAGTCTCTCGTTTACAATTACACATACGCCTGGACCTCTAGCGCTAATCCATCCCCAAACGTTTACAGAAAAATGACCAGCTGAATGTACTTTTCGCGTATATAATAAAGGTTGATATCTTGCTCCTTTTGGCCGATAAACTCTTATAGTGCCATTATGATATGACTGAAATGTTTTTTGATCAGAGAACACAACCCTCTCCCAGACGTCATTTTGATGCCCTATATGTTGTTGAGCAAACTCCATTCTACATAAATTGTTTGCTTGCATCTGTTAAAAAAATTGTTTGCCGGACAGCGATTAAATAAATGACTTTCTTCGTCGAGCAGTAACAGAGGATCCTGCAAATTCTGTCTGTTCCTTAGCCCTGATTGAAAAGGATTTTCTCGAAGAAAATCTACCAGTTGATTGTCCTGATGTGCATCCGAAGTTCTGTTTCGACCTGCCCCTTGTCTTCTGTTTATGAATCCAGTTTCACGAATCTTCGTTTGGGCCAGTAGAATGGTGTTTTTATTAACATTGAGTTCGTTTGAAATTTCCCTTATGCTTACACCATTGTTTAATCGGGTTACGATAATTGCTTTTTGAAATGCATTTAACTGTGGCATCGTTTACAATCTATCTAAACGCCAACTATCATTATGACATTTTTTGTTTAAATGAGACCTGAGAATATGATTTACGACGCTAAATTTATGATGTCTTTTTTTTCGATCACGATGGTACGTTTTCAACGGTGCATATTCAAGTCAGCGCACTGTATATTATCTCATAATCAAATTATGATGTTTTGCTTTGATGAAGATTAGTTCTTAGTTAGCTATTTCACGGGACTCTAGACACGGCGTTTTAGTTGCGTTACGTTGGCCCTCTTGATTCTAACCTTACTTGTAACAAACTATTTCGACGTGTTGTGGGAAAAGTTCAATATTTTCTTAAAATAATGGCTGAAGTAATGAAACAAACTGTTGCTACTATGCTGAAAGGTATAGAGAGGTATGTATTTAACAAATTGAAACAGCTAAGTTTTACAACTGGTGCCACTTATACAAGAATAGTGCTAACTTACAACTACTTCTAGGTATAATCCCGACAATTTACCAACATTGGAGCGATATGTTGAAATACAGTCTCGGGAGAATGTGTATGATTTAGAAGCAAACCTTGCAGTATTGAAATTGTATCAGTTTAATCCAGTACGGTTTAATATTGATATTACAAGCCAGATCTTGCTGAAGGCGCTTACAAATTTCCCACATACAGACTTCATTTTATGCAAATGCTTATTAAATGAAAGACAGGTAGTTATTGGTTTTATTTATTTTTTCCCATCACATAATAGGTGTTCAATAAGTCTTAGCCCCGGGTGATTGTGGATTGCAGAAAGTTTTACTCCCATTTGGAAATGTCTCAAGCTCTTCCCTATACACATTAATGGAATGTATCTTGACTGGGTTTTCTACCTACCGACCATTGTGCAAATAAATTTTTGCTATAAAAGTTTATTGTTCATGCGTAAACAATGCAAATATGAACAAAACACTAATCAAAAAAGATTTGATATGAATTTAACAACTCAGAAATACCACTAACTGACGTTACTTAAATTGAGACACATAATTTTGCAGTTCATAGCCATCCAGGACTAAAAGATTTGTGGAAAATTTGTTATAATTAAGGTATTGAGTTTCTTGTAAAGTTAAGCTGAATTTATTTTTTAATCAGAATTACTAGTAACTTTTCTGAAATACACATCAAGCTAGCTGCCCCAGTACGTTTTATCTCTATATTTAAAGGAACTTATTTTAGCTTGCAGAGGAGCCTATTAATCAAATAATGTATCTTGGAGACATTTTGGAACAATGTGATTTCGAAATGTTTTGGACTAGAGTACACTCTATGCCCGAACTAACGCAACGTATTACAGGATTTCTGGATTCTATCCGTAAATTTGTTTGTCATGTTGTTGGTATCACCTATCAGAGAATAGATCGAACTCATTTAGCTGAGCTTCTGGGAGATGTGGATGATATAACCTTAAAACACTGGGTAAAAAAATATGGTTGGAAGGAAGAAGATGCATTAGTTTTCATTGCCAATCAAGATGAAAATATTAAAACCAAGAACATCAATGAAAAAATCGATTTTGAAAATGTTGGTGCCATTATGGCATCATGCCGCTGATTTTTGTATTACTAATTTTGTGAACTTTAAATAAAAAGAATTTCTAAGAAGTTGTGTTGGTTCTTTTGTTAAATAACTTATGTGTAGTTTGATATAGGACATATTAGACATCTGCATATTATGGTGAGTTTTTTCACAAGGAATATAGGAATTTCTTTCCACTTTGTTTATGCATACATGTATACAGCATTGGGTACGTTCAACAATGTTATATCTAGTTCTTTGGGATGTTACTATTATGTGTTCTACATATTTCTTGTAAAACTACATACACTATTTGCTTCCGTAAATTTATTTCTTAAATTTGTCAAAGATTAATGTATTCAAAAATGGCAGAAATATTTTCTTTAAGGGCAGTCTAAACCAATATGAAAATTCATAATTAAATGTAACTTCTTAGGCGAACAAAGCATTACGTATATCCTCCTTTCCCTGTTCTTAAGGCCGTCTAGCTAAACGCAGCAAATCACACTGCAGCCAGTATAAAAGACTACGTGTAGTATACCACAAAATAAGTTTGCTGCAGGATCTTGGTATTGTTCTAATTTTAAGAAAAGAATTAGAAGTTTTGAAATTAGGGTTTTGCATATTATGCTGTTAAAGATCTACATACTTTTTTAACATGCATTAAATATAAATTTACAAGAACAATTAGCATTGTTAAAAAGAAAAGTTGACTATGAGGACACCTCAGATTATTCTCTGTCCCAAACAGAAAATGCCAACCAAACAGATTAATGATGAAAATGATTTAATTCAGTTGCAATGGTAGCCGACTAAACAATATTCAACAACGTCTTACTGATCTAATAGCAAAACCAGCAACACCAAATTAGAAGATCGTTGATAAAGACATACCAATATGGGACTACAAAACAAAGTAAAAAATGTACTTAGAAAACAATGGAACACCTAGTGAGCCCAAACTCATGACGACAAATTACGATTAGTCAAGAACATACTGGAGAATTACATCCTACAGTTAACATTTAAAAGAAGACAAGAAGTAATGTAAACTTATCTTTGTCTGGTCTTCCATTTCAAAACTTCCAATAGCTGGGAATTTATAAACTCAATTTGCTCATTCATACTTCTCGCAATGCCTCCTCCATGATACCCTTCTAGCCTTTCTTAGTGCTTTGTTATGCTCGGTTAGGGATGATTTAAAGTTTTATTTGTTAAATGGTGAATTTGAAAGGCCTCTGGTATATCCAATTTACATTTATCGCCGCAAACGTGTAAACATGTTATTATATTAGTTATTTGATATCGGTGTATTATGTTCTAGTACCTACCTAGTTAGATTTTTTTGGGTGTTTGTATTTGTATGAGCCTATGTGTTCTTTGTAACTGGTATCAAAATTTATAATTATCTGGCCTATGTATACAGAATTACACTGTGAACAGTTTATCAACATTTGATTTTAACAAATCGTTAGTCCTATCTTTTGCTGTGAATGAAGTGCTGAAAGTGTTTTTTGTCGTTTTATAAAATAACTTTAATTGTACTTGCATTGATAATAATTTTAGCAAATTGTTCTGATATATCACCAGAATAAGGAATTGAAATATATTTAACATTGTCACAGTGATATTTTAGATATGGATATATTTTTCGAATTGCTAATTTATAATCTTTTTTTTTGATTAGTGTGTCAATCAGTTTTAAGTTGTAGCATAAGCACACATGGAGTGTTTATTTGCCTATGGTTATAGGTTACAGCCATTACTGTGTGCAACTTATTCAGTAATCAAAATCTCTTTAATGTAGGTAATTACTGTTATCTAGACCTAAAGGAATTACTATAACCCTATGTACCTATCAAAGATCTATAGGCTGCCCAATTTATGTATTTTATGATGACATGAGTCCTGTAGTATTGTGATATCTGTGTAGGTTTTCTGTATATAGAGTATTCGAGTTTGTTTTTAGAATTAATTTTTATGTTGTAAGTCTACATAATTATTAAATAATAATACAGAAAAGATAGATATCTACGTAAGTTAAAATGTCAATGGGCAGGACATGCAGCTAGAATAATGGACAATCTATAGACAGAGATGATGCTACAATGGAGGCCTAGACTAGGAAGGAGACAGGAAAACTGCCCCTCACATGAATTGACGAAATAAAAAGGATATCAGTCAATAGTTGGTTGCAGAAAGCCCTGAATAGGAATGAGTAGATATCAGTTATTTTAATTTATTAAATACTAATAATACAATAACATCAACGATTCCACACTGTGACAATATGTTATGTTATGTTTATGGGGCCGTTCAGGCAATGAAATTGCCTCTCAACACTTCGACCTATATAGATCTTTTGTGAAACCCTGCTAACCTAGTGTTATCCCTCAAGTCCTAAGCTTCGTACGAACTTTAAGATTTTCCTGGGAGCAGCTTTGCTTACTTCATAAGGTGTTGTATACATCTTTCTGAGGTTTTGAAACCTTTGGCGGCTTATAACTTCGCAGTTGCAGAATATACGTTCTGCTGTTTCTATCAAATCTTCACATAATCTTTGAATCGACATAGGTTGCTCCCTGCTTTACCCGTTAAACTGAGATGGTGTCTCAGAGGTCAATGTCCAGTTAGAAGGTTTGTTATATCCCTTAGCTCCTGTTTGCCGAGTTCAAGCAGTTCGCGTGCTCTGTTTGACGAGTGATATATGAATCTTTTCGCCTGCCTTAAACCTGTAATGTTGTTCCGATGGGAGGTTTTTGTGAGACTCGTCCCATTTGTTGACCTCTGCCTTTACGTGGCTATACCGCAGAAAGGTTCCGCACCAGAGTCTTCTAATCTATTCTTGCAAGGCTATCAGCTTCCTCACTTTCAGTGATGCCCTCATGGCTTAGCACCCACATCCAGGTGACCTTGTTGTTCTTTGCTAGTTGATTTACAGTTTGTAGACTGCCAGTTTATTCCAGACTCAGTGTAAGAACTCAGAGCTTTAAGTGCTTCTTGGCTGTCTGAGAGGATATAGATTCTAGCTTTGCTATAGCCTTTTCTTAGGCATATTTGAGCACAGATATCTAGAGCATGGGTCTCCGCTTAGACGATTATAGGAACTTGTGCCAAGGCTTTTGAAAGTCTTACTCTTGGGCCATAGATACCTATGCCCATGCCGGTGGTTGTTTTGGATCCATCCGTGTATCACACAATTGATCCCTTTTCTAGTGTTGGTTCTCCTGACCTCCATGTTTGGCGGTCATGAATAACCACTTCAAACAATCGTTCACAGCTGAATCTAACTGGCGTTAATATATCAGTTGGTTTGGACAGAAGTTCTTGTTGGAATTTCTGGGTGTCCAATCAGGTCTCCTGATTTGAATTTTTTGTTTAGTTGCAATCTAAAGGCACTTAGCATTGCATTTTTCCTTATTTGTAGGTGCAAAGGAAGAAGGTTGAGCATAACTTCTATTGCTGCCATTGGACAGGTGTACATGGCACCAGTAACTCCCATAAAGGCCAGGCGCTGCACTTTTAGCAGCTTGTTCTGCACTGTACTGTAAGGGACCGCTTTTATTTTTGAATATTTCTAGCCTTATAGTAATTGAATTTAAATTATTTTAGTTGGTTAGTTATTGAATTTGCGTTTCCGTTTATTTGCTGTAGTAGGATTACGCAATCTTAGGTCAGTTCTTCGCGGTCTCGAGTTTGAGGGTCAGGATGTTTATTAATAGATTTTATATTCACATATCTTAGTTCCGGTATTGTTTTGTAATTTAGTCACGTAATTTTAGGAACTTGCACTATTTAGAATCTCTTGTAATTTATTGTATTGTTGTATGTTCTTGTGAATTAAGCTTGCCGACTTGGAAGATTTTGGAGCAGTTCTAATTAGATTTCCCAGAACTATTAAATTATTTGGATTAAATTTCAAGGTTCAGTTGGGGAACATATTTTTCAAGAAGTCGTAAATTTGTTTTGGTCACGTAGTTTCTTGCTATAAATAGGGACGAACTGTTGAAAGTGGACAATTATTTTATAGTCGTTCATCGAATCTCATCATTTTCAAAGCCATCCACGCATTTTGAAAATAGTCTCAAAGGTTGCTCTGCGAGATTTTCCTTTGCGAATTAATCTTTTTCCTTACCCCGCCTTCAGTAGAGCGCTCTGGCTTGACCGGCGCCCCTGTAGGATTTTCTCTCGACGATACATCCTTTCCCCGCCTTCAGTAGAGCGCTCTGGCGTGACCGGCGCCCTGTAGGATTTTCCCTCGACGATACATCCTTTCCCCGCCTTCAGTAGAGCGCTCTGCGTGACCGGCGCCCCTGTAGGATTTTCCCTCGACGATACATCCTTTCCCCGCCTTCAGTAGAGCGCTCTGGCTTGACCGGCGCCCCTGTAGGATTTTCCCTCGACGATACATCCTTTCCCCGCCTTCAGTAGAGCGCTCTCGCTTGACCGGC
>JABXWE010046119.1:0-19616 GCA_014611495.1 Limonius californicus
AAATGAAGAAGTCCGAAAATTGATATTTGATGGTTTTTGGAAGTTAGGGGACCACACCAGGCAATGGGATTTTATAGTAAGGTGCGTTAAACAACTTGAGAAGAAACAAGTCACTGTCAAGAATGGAGATTCAAGAAGAGCTTTTTCTCGGGAATACCATTTTACAGTCGCCAACAATGAATATAAAATTTGTAAAACCATGTTCCTAAATACCCTGGGTATTTCTGAGACGTTCATAACTACTGCTTTAAAAAAAAATAGGGATGGTGGTATGGTTGATATGGATATGAGAGGAAAACATGTCGTCAGAGTAAACAAAAGGCCTGAAGCTGTAATAGAGAATATTAGAAAACACATCAATCTTTTTCCAGCTGTACCCTCTCACTATACCAGAAAAAATTCCCAGCGAAAATTTCTGGAGGGAAATCTAAATATAGCAAAAATGTATAGACTGTATTTAGAATATGCTGAGGATCTTAAATGGGACGCTATAGCAACACAAAGACAATACCGGGATATCTTTAATTCGGAATATAATCTAGCTTTTTATAAACCGAAAAAAGACCAGTGCGGCACGTGTTGTGCATATAATAACACGGATGCTGGCAACAGAACAGATAAAATGGAAGAGGAATACAACGTGCACATTTTAAACAAAACAGCTGCCCGAAACCAAAAAGATGCTGATAAAGAACTATCTCTTAATGATAAATCGGTTCGTACGGTATGTTTTGATTTACAGAAAGTCTTAGTAACGCCTCAGTCAGATGTTAGTGACTTCTACTATAAAAGTAAATTAGCAACATACAATTTTACTATATACGACTTAGGTAATAACAAAGGCTATTGTTATGTTTGGTATGAGCAGTTATCAAAGAGAGGTCCAAATGAAATTTCTAGCTGTTTATGGGATTTTTTTAAAAACATTAAAGATGAAGGTATCAGAAAGGTGATTCTTTATTCTGATAACTGTGGTGGTCAAAACCGCAATCGCTTCATTTTTTCAATGTTTGCTTTTGCATCAGCATCTTTTAAATTAGAAATATCACATCGATTCTTAGAAAAAGGGCACACTCAAAACGAGGGTGACAGCATGCATGCTGTCATCGAAAATGCCAGAAAACGACATTCTGCAATATACACCCCAGATCAATGGGTTAGCCTAATCAAGATGTCTAAAGTTACGGGTAAACCTTACCAAGTCAAAGAAATGTCACAAGAAGACTTTTACAGTTTTAAGGCAATGGTTCAAAAACAAAATTGGAAAATAGATACCTCCGGGAATGTTGTTAAAATAAGCCAAATAAGGGATATCTATTTTGATCCAACGAAACCTAATGCAGTATTTTTTGCCTATAATTTTGGAGATGATTATAAAGAATTGAACTTGCAAAAAAATTTACGCCAAAAACAAGACAACACTTTACCGCAACTGTACAAAAACTTATTACCAATCGACAAAAAAAAATTGGACGGTCTGTTAATGCTTTGCAATACAAATAGGATTCCATCAATGTATCATGGGTTTTACAATTCTCTGATGCCTGCTAAAGAAGTAATTGCAACTCAAGAAGTGGAAGATTATTCAGCTGAATTGACTGACCAAGAGATTGATTCGGAATAGCAATAGATATTCAATATAATCAAAATACCCATTTATGTTCCTACTTAAATTATAATTATACACATTTATTAATTTTGTAATACTACGTTCTTGATAACCAATAATAAAAGTTTTACTTCGTTCAACATTGTAATAACTCATTTCTAGTTTAAATTTGTTCCGAAGAAAACTGTAGTATCTCATTCCAAATTTGAAAATTAATGCCCAAACAAATATTTTCTAACAAAATGTCAAGTAAAACCTAAAAGTCAATAACGTGTTAAAAAACGAATTACATTGACCCTATTATACAAAAATGGCAGGTCATTGATTATTTTATAATTTCTTTGACCTCGGTTATCTCAAAACTACAAAAATTGAGTTACTACAGTCTTCGTTGGACGAGTCGATATGTTAAAATATACGGGGTGTGATATATAAATAAAAAGTTGATATTATGTCTGACCAGATCGGAAGTCTTGTTAAACCGCCAATACATTCATTGTATGCACCATATATGGAAACCTTCATGTAGATAATTTTGTCAAAATCGCGGTTGTCGTAGTAGAGATATTTGCCTTGGTCCGTACTTTTGCCCAACCTTGTATATGAATACACTACAGTTCATGTTTATTATTTTTATTTTGAAACCGCTGTTTTATTTTATTATCAAAATTTTGAATACTTTGTTGTAATATATAACCTTGAAAGTAGGTTAATATCATATTAAGAAATTACCATCAGAAGTACTAGACGTAGTTTATTTATTTGCATAATCATACTTGTTTGCTGATTATTTAACTTAAAATTACCTAATGTTATAAAAAAGTGCGGAAAGTTAATCACGTGATAAATAAAATAGCATGATGGAATGTAATCATGTAGAACTTAAAAATGTCTCTAGAAACAGTATATAAAAATAAACGTTATAAGTTTTCATATTATACTTAACACAAAATTTCTGAAAATTACACACGAAATGCTTTTTGTGTAATTTACAACTGTATCCGCTTATTCTGCTAAAGTACAATTGCCCTCATTAATATTAGAACTTACACTGCGTTTGCTTTAGTTTTATAACAGCCCACATACCACATGGAATATTTTTAAAGTCTATAAATCAAGATAAACCAGAACTTATGAAAATAATTTTTTTTTGAGTTCTAAACTAGAACAACTGTACCTACCGCATGAGAAAGGTTCGTTCACACATTTTTCTAATGAAAACTTTTAATAAACATAACCCTGAGATTTCCACCTGTTAATCACTTTTTGTAATTATTATTTAACACTTTTATAACACCTTTTTAAAACACTTTTTGTTTTAGGTTTTAAAGTTCACAATAGTATGTGACAGGATATTTAAAAAATTAAATTATATAGTTTTTAACTAAAATAGTTTCCTGTTGAACTCACGGTGCGCCGTCAGTTTCGTTCACAGGGACCTCACTGAAATCTGCGTATTTTCTGCCTTATCTTGAAGGTGCGTAAATCTGTCACTCAACTTGTGACATAGACGTCATGAATTTTTTCTTACGTCGTTCTATATAACAAGTAAATTAGTTTAACACGTACAACAGTTTGGTGAAGAGGTTAAGGGAAAATGTTATTACTAGAAATGTGACTGCTACAAATTTTTAAGAAAATTCAGGAACAGTAGAAAAAACATCGCGTTTATCTTTTTTTTTTCAAACCACGTGCAAAGTTTTTGATTAAACATCAAAGTTCTGTTTAACTACAGCAAACAGTGATTTCATAGAAATTGTTTTTGGCAGTCGACGTTAACTATACAGAGTGTTCACATGGTGTGTATTTTCGCAATGCCTTCTATATTATTTAACACAGCAAGATAGTGTAAATACAAAACTTGTTTACAATATTGCGATCCACCACATAAAATTATTTTCGTACACGCTAAATGTTTTACTATTTGGATTTTTACCTTATACATTATTATATTGTCAAATTAGCCATTAACAGATAATTAAAATAATAAAGGTTATATGAGTCTAAGAGTTTCCGCGTGGTTCAACTATTTAGAAGAATATTCAAATATTTGGCTCTAACCAAGTGAAACGAGTAACCCTATTCAGTTTAAAGTCGTTTGAAAACATCACTGTAACGATTATACAGCCACAGAAGGTAAAAAACCAATCTACAGAGTTGAAAATCCGAGCGTTAAAAAGGAATCCGCACCTCCTGAATGCTTAGCTTTTTCAACTTACATAAAAGTCACTACGGATAGGATAAGCGGAGTAGGACATTTTGGCGCTGCCATTTTAAGCCGGCCGTTTTGGCGCCCGGACATTTGAGCGCCGTTCTCATTTTATTATTATTATAAACTTTTTAGTTTCATTTGTTTGCTTGTATGTATGTATATATGTATGTTAGGGTCAAATCTGCGCTTGGGAAACAACCCCATGAAACTCATACTTTTGTAGAATATTTCTATAATAAATAAAACACAGGTTGTCATGTCTAGGACGAAACATGGAAAATAATGCAGCCCTATGACTAATCGGAAAAAGAATATATATATTTTTTTTTATTAAGAAGTTTTTTGGTGCCTCAACCTTTAGGTCTTATGGCACCACATTTCACAGTGTGTGCTATAGGGAATTAAAAACTTGAATTTCTCTAAGGTAGTTAATTAAGTCTGCTATTTTAAGTAATGCTGTTTGAAGAGAGTCTCCGATAGCGTGTTTGGGGTACTGGTACACAATATGATTCCACTGTAAGGATTTCTTCACATGTATCACAGGTGGGTTGGACTGTTCGTTGAAGCAGGTAATCGTGAGTGAGTTTTGTGTGACCGATTTTAAGGCGGTTTAGCACAGTCTCTTCTTTTCTGTTAAGGTCCTTGTTGTCCATCCATTTGAGAGGGAGTGGAGGTCTGAAGTATGTCTCTCTTTCTGCTATGTTTATCCATTCGTTGTGCCATTTGGTGGTTATGTATTGTTTTACGTAGGTTTTTAAGTCTGACCTTGTAGCGAGTTCTATACTGTAGGTTTCGATTTGGGTGGCTTTTCTCGCATATTTGTCTGCTGATTCGTTTCCATATATGTCCGTGTGTGATGGGATCCATAGGTATTGTACATGTTTGTTTTCTGATACTATATGGCGTGTTATGTTCTGAATTTCTTTGATGTACTCATTTGTTAAATAAATGTTTTGTAAACCTTGAAGGGCGCTGAGAGATTCTGTAATGATGGTGAATTTATTCTCCTTGCAACTTAGGATGTATATCAAGGCTTCTTTTATTGCGTACAGTTCTGCACTGTAGACAGTTGTCATGTCGTGTAATTTGAATTTCTTGTTCACTCGGTTGGATAAGAATGCGCATCCGACAGAGTTGTGGAATTTTGAACCATCAGTGAAGATTTCTTTGCTTTTAATGCGAGAAAGTATTTCATGGAAGTAGGTTTTGTGTATGCCTGGGGTGGTAGTAGATTTGCAGAATCTTGTTAGTTCGAGGTTGATTTTTGAGTAGTTGGTGGTGCAGGGAGGAGGGGCTTTGGGGACTGGTGTAATTGGTAGTGCCATCTGGTATTCGGAGAGTTGCCGACGGGCTCGAACGTTGAAGGGAGGTGATATATATTTTAATACATTTTAAACATGAAACGGATAATGGTCATTACTCAGAAATAATTTTGAACCGTATACAAAAGAGCAATAATAGGATAATTATTGGGGCAAGCATATATTTTATGAAAATAAAATGTAAATATCTTCAATTTGGAATCTAGTTCTATTTTATTAGAACTTTCAAATAAACCACATTTGAATAATTTTACACTAACTTCATTTTGCACTAACTGTTAACAAACCGCCAACAAAATTGATTGTGCGAATATTCCAAGTACTTACTAAAATACCTCACTAGCTTCCATGACGCATACGGAAAGCAATTGAAATTAAGAAATAGACCAATAATATCACGAGAGAGGATTGGTTCAGATTCGGCAGAGTTTAGTTCACCCTCTAAACACTTAGACGCAGGATCAATCTCACGGACATGATTTGCCGCACCTGCTCCCGCTCAATGATGAGCTATGTCGTTCTTCACAGTTATTTAAATACCTTCGCATCTCGGCTTTGAATTCAGGGGTCCGAAGATTCTGAAGATTCCGAAGAAGATGCAATGTATTGCGAAACGCTAGTTTGTATGGGTTCACAAATAGGAAACTGCTTGCTGAGTGTTACCTCATTTAATCGTAGTAATGAAAATTACTAGTGCTGTCAAACGATTCCGGGTCTAAAATCGGAATCGGTTCTTTAGCTTTAAGAATCGGTTTTGCAGCGTCGTTAAAACCGATTCTCAATTCTAGAATCGAAATCCGATTCTAGAATCGAGAATCAAAATCCGATTCACCAAAACAGCTTAAGCAATTTTGTATTTGTCACGAACATAAATAAAAAATAAATTAAAAAGTGTTGATTATACTTTTCAAATGCTACTAGCAAATATGTAATACATATATTTATATTAGAAGATTCTAAAATAGTAAAATAAATACTGATTATAAGTTCGAAGACTTTCATAATTCTGAAATTGAAAGACTAATCTCACTTCTCCTATCAATTTATTTTTCAATTCTAAAGATGCGAATTTGGAATCTATTTTTAATCCTGGAATCGCAAACCATTCTTGTTTCAAGAGAAGACAAACGATTCTTGATTTTAGAATTGGGAAACTATTCTAGATTCTAGAACCGAAAAACGACTTTTGATTCTAGAATCGAGAATTGAAGTCCGATTCTAGAATTGAGAATCGAAATCCGATTCTAGAATCGAGAATCGAAATCCGATTCTGAAATCGAGAATCGAAATCCGATTCTATAATCGAGAACCGATTCTTCTGGAATCGATTCTTTTCAGAATCTAGAATCGATTCTTCATAATTTCCGATTCTTGACAGCACTAAAAATTACTATAGTACTGGAGAATTTGAAATATATTTTGTTCAAGTTTGATTATAGCCATGAGTGGTTAACATAATGTTTAAACAACTTAAAATGTTGTACCTGTAAAACGCATTTTGATTTATATCTGTAAACCTCTTAACTATAAAACACAATAATAAACGCTTCTTGGTAAACCGTTATCATAGAAAATACATGTGTTATTCGTATTTTTCTTCTTACAGTGCATGCGACGAACATACACTGGCATATGATGTTTGTAATTAAATTAGTCTACCAGACCTTTCTAGTCTCTTAAACTATATGGCCGCCTAAGTCTTCGTATTAATAAGCATATAAGTACATGTGCTACTGTTTCTCGCTGCTTTCCACAGGGAGGTATCATGTACAGGGGTCTACAGTATATATCTTGCTACTGGCCGTAGTTATCCACTCCATGCATAGAGTAGTTAATTGTAACCAAACGACTAATGGCTTCACACGACCGAGTACCTATCCTTAGCGATTGTAATTTTTTTTAACTCTACCCTCACCAGGATACGCGCCCCTGCAAGACTAACACTCTTATAACTGTGCCAAGAGGTTTATTCACATAAAGAACAAATGATGAACACTATTATAATTTATTTGGCAATGCTACCTCATATTTTGGTTTTGGTTTAACTGTTTAATTCCTCTCCTAGGCTAAAAATGTAGGTGCGATTTATTTCAACCTTTGCATTACCCATTGCAATCAATATCTTTTGTTATTGTCATCTGGTTTGAAATTGAAATTTTAGATAATTTAATACCAGCTATCTAAGGAAATGTAAATATTCTGCCTATAATTTTCTAAGAATAAATAAAGCATGCATTCAGAGGACAAACCAACAGAAAAAAGAAAATCCTTCGTTTTACAAGGAAATGTTTACACCTTTAATATTGTTCCATTTAGATCTCAGACGGTTTCCTGAACCTTATATTTCCAAACAACAAACACCCGAATATTCTAGATCCATGAAGGTAGTTTCAGCAAAACGGGGCACAACCACATTCTGGTAGGTAGTTAGAAGTAAATAAACAGTTAGAAACCCAACTATAAGTGACGGCAGTTGCACTATAGATAGGAGGCGTTGCGATACTTGGTCATGTCATTGTAGATTTTGGGAGGGTGAGTTACCTCACGTGTACTTAGGCCATCACCCAAGCCATCCAATCCTTTGGATATACTTGAGGACATCCGCAACTAGGGTGTTGCTGATTTCGCCCATATCAGGCCAAAAGGAGGCAACTTGGAGTCTCTGATTGTTGCGAGCGCTAGGCAGTGACACAGGAGTGTTCTGCCGTCTCGTTATCTCCGTTGCATCCTCGACAGTTTGGACTATTCGTCAGTCCCATCCTGTGCATGTATTGATTTAGGGTGGAGTGTTCAGATAAAATAACTACAACTAGTAGCAGGTTCTTTCGGGACAGTTGCATGCAACATTTAGCTGTTTTTGACGAGAGTGCAGTAGTAGCAGCCCTCGTATGACGGCAACTTTCAGTTTTACCCATCTTCGTGTGAAGTTTTTTAGGATTTCTAGGGATAACATAAAGCTTAATGCCTCAGGGATATGGGAATAACGGATTCTGGTCCCTAAATAGGTTGTTCGGAGGCGGTCTCGCAATCTCATCAGCCTTCTTATTACCCTAGTTTCCGTCCTTTCACCCATATAAAAGAAATTACTTTATCTTTTTAGATATCGTCGAGAGTTTCACGGCAATGCTGTACCACCCCTGAGATAATTTTGCAACTACCCAGGGCTAGTAAAGCGGCTCTGCTGTCACTGTAGATACCAATATGTTGGTTCTTGATCTGTCGTTCAAGAATTGCATTTGCACCATGCATTATTCCCACTACCTCCGCTTGGAAGACAGTAGCCATTTTTTCTAGTGATATACTGTGGCCTAATTTAAGGTCACCGGAGAAGACTCCGGCACCCGCTCCATGCCTTGTTTTAGATCCGTCGGTAAAAATGGATATATCCATATGCTGGGTTGGCTCAACATTGGCACAAACACTGAAGTGGCTATTAAGGGCATATTGTGGAGGGAGGTAGTCTACCATTGCGCCTCGAAGAGGGGCCTTGACGACCGCCTCATCCAAGATGCGGGTATGTGTGCCTCCCTGCCTTACGGCGCAGCCTCAAAACCGTCCTCACAGCTACTTTTTCGACAAAAAGGTCTAGCGGTGGAAGGCATAAGATCACCTCTAAGGCGACCGTAGGGGTTAGACGTATAGCACCTGTAGAACTAAGACAAGGAAGACGTTGTACATGTCCTAGTTTAGTCCGCAGGACTTACCTATAGCGCGGCGACACTGCTAGAAAGCTATGCATGCTTTTTCAGTTTTAGGTTTCAAATGTTTGTCCAATTCAGCTGTTGGTCAAAAACCATTACGTGGTTTAGCTCCGATAATTAACTTACAGTAACAGTTTTCCTTAATTTTTTCACACATTGACATATCAAATCACCAATGGTTGCCTATTTTCACTGCATCAATTAGAAAAATTCAGTATCCCCCAAAATTAATACAAATATTTTACCTACAGATAGTTATGATCAAATTTCCTTGGGGAACAGAGATTTTTTATGTTTTCATTGCATAGATTCCTGGTAGGCTTTCGTGTATGATCACTGGTTACAATGCAATACAAAAAACTGGTCCTTATTACTGATCACTGGGGCAAGACTTTGGACTGAATATTCCACTCGATTTTACTTGCCGAAAACACAAAGATGTCAACCACGCGTACCAGAAGAAACAGCAATCTCTGCAGTTATTTCTAATACTTTAACAAGGAAACTAGGAAGAACCTCAAAATGAGCGATGTTATCTGCAGTCGCTTCTATTGATCCTGCATCTGGACTCATCTTCCGTTGATTTTCTTCCTCACATCTGGTGCCCAAAATTTGACCAATACGTAGGCGGTTACGTTGTAGCCATAAATATGTTGGAGTTGTTCTTTAATTTCTTATGGAGCAATGCCTGCTAGCGTCAGAAATGGCATAGATAGTCTCTGTCCAAAACTCTATTTGCCATTTTTCACACACAGTGGATTCAAGAAAAATATATAAGTTGTGTACGAATAACTACAATTACATCAAATCATTGCTTGACAGTTAAAGATTGAAATATTAAACTCCTATGACTACTACAGAGTGAATGTATGGTGGTAACTCAGTTGGCAGAGCGCTTTCTGGACCAAGTGTCGATTATAGCTTAGATTCAATTCCCTAGCAAGGAGGTCTGTTCAAACCGGCTGATGCGAAGTGGAAGCGGCGCGGATTCGAAACCGCGGTGGTAGCGCTTACAAATCGCTCTGCGTACCTTTTAATGGGATGATTCAGAGTGCGCGCCGCAGCCATACCGGTGAGATACCCTAAAGTCGTCGGTGAGATGGCGGCATGGCATGCCGACGGGGCGGTTATGAATGATGGGGGAGCGATTTTTATCAACAAACTGCGCGGCTCTATAAAGACCGATACATAATTTTAAGTGAAATATAATATTATTACAGTACAGTACAATGGCAGATGCAAGTGTTTGTTTATTAAAATGGAAGAAACCTCATTCATCTGGTTTCACTGCACCAAAAATTTATATCCTAGTGTTACATAGCAATCACATCACTCTTGATTAAAAGTAGTAAATAACATTTTCCTGTTTGCACTCTAACTAATATAAGCAAAAACTATGATGTAAGTCGAGATGTATTGACACAGAATTAAGAACAAGATGAAAGCGATAACGATAACTCAGAAAACGTTACCCCAGATGAGCTTCTGGAAAAGGAAGAAGCAAAAGATACAGATACAAATGACAAGAATAAGAAAAAGAAGAAGTTACGAAAGTAAGGATTGGTGAAAATCAAAACAGACCCCTCCAGGAAGAAGGCACACTCAACAAAAACAAAAGAATCTCCGTCAAACCTTCTGGTAATATACACCAGGTAAAAGAAAAAAAACTAAAAAGAAGAAAGGCAACAACGAAGACAACGAAACTCTCAAGCAATTATTTTAAAGTATATTCAATGCAGTTAAAAAGTTCAAATGTTCCCACTCGCCCTGCAAGCTTAAACTAAAATTAAATTGCCTAACATAATTTATAACGCTAAACTAGAATATTTAAAATAGAAAAAATTAACAGTTTCTACGCCTAATACGTCGGTCTCGAGTACTTGTACATCCCCTTCCTCATCATACGCCTCCATCACTTCCAATGTTAATGATGGTCCACAATATGCACCATTGATATATTTAAACCTCGAAGTTGAAAATACGTATGTAGGTGTAATACTATACGCTAATACATTACAGGGAATTTTTCTTTTTAGTATACATTGCCTATGTATACTTTTAAAAAGAACGCGTCAATTTCGCCTATTGTATAGGCAACCAACTTTACCGACAACTAAAATTCAGAAGCAAACGTCACTATAGTTGTGAATTATTTCAGTATGAAGGTTATGTTGATGCAGTGTTTATATTAAATATGTATTTCACCCTGTATATAGGACACAGATGATGACTTTTTTATTAAATACAAAAATTGACAGGGTGATGTTTCCGTAAGGGCCGTGAACATTATATTTCGTTTGTACAAAACAGATACATCAACGGCAAAGTGGTGAAATGGTCAGCATAGCTGCCTTCCAAGCAGTTGATCCGAGTTCAATTCCCGGCTATCGCAAACTTTTTTAATTATTATTTTTTGTTAAAACTATTAATTATGATTTCTTCAACGTAATATAAAATATTTAATTTCTTCTGTTAAAACGTCATTACTTTTAGTTCTTATTTTATGGGAATTTATTACGCATCCCTCTGATTTAAATTTTCTAACAATTGTTTGTATGGTTCGAATACAAGGAATAGGTGTTTCTGGATATTTTACTGAAAATAAGTCTCTCACAGTTCTTAAGCTGTTACCATTCTGATACCACATTAGAATTCCCAATTTTTCGTCTTTACTGTACATGGTTGTATAAAACGCAAGAAGACACTAAATACAGACTAATTTTTATTTTTTAACATTGAATTAATTTGATTGTTTTGGTCACAGGATGCTTCAGTTGTCTGTAGAGTTGGTTACCTACATAATAAGCGTAATTGACGCGTTCTTTTTAAAAGTATACATAGGCAATGTATACTAAAAAGAAAAATTCCCTGTATGTATGTTTATGTACCGTAACGAGAGGAAGTACGTGATAGAAAAGAAGCCGGTGCTCAGCAGTGAGACAAAAAGGCTGTTGACGATGACTTCATTAAAGGAATCAATCTTGAAATAATTGAATCTCTAAACATAGGTATTTCTTGAGTTAAATACTTTCTATTTTGGGATAGTTTCTGAATAAAATATTTATTTGGCGATTCTATAATTCCAGACCAGTTTTCACAAGCATTATTTTCACCATCATTTGGCAAAAAAAGAAACACTTACGGTACCATGTTGTCTCAGTATTCGGAAAATTTATAAATAGGCAAGGTAGCACTATGAAGGGATGATATTTATATTATAATCATAATGAACATAATCAATCAGATAAATATATGAGAGATACACAATTTACAGAGAAGCACGTGTAAATATCTACAAACACCATGAGTTTTATGCCAGGATGCAAGAACAAGAAACTTACAAAAGTTATTGAAAATACTGGAAGTAACGTGAAAGACTGATCCAATAAAATTTCCGTACAATATTAATTTTATAACCTAGCGCATATATCGAATAAGCTGGAAATGGTTTGATAAAAGAAACAAATATTTTGTTGTGTAGGTATCTGAATTCACAATAGAAAAAATTTAGAAAAACTAGCAATTACATGATTGTACTTTCTTCATTTAAATATCTCAAAAAGTATTGATTTTATACAAATTGTATTTACATATACATAAAAGGATACAACAATGAACATCTAAGATTATCAAGTTGAATTTTCATTTTTGCTCTATTATATAATTTTAAGACATGTTTTTCTTAGATACTATATCTGATCAAAATTTTCACAGATGGGTAGGACACCAAAAAAGCTTTTATCGCATTTGACGATCATTTTCACACCATCCCTGAAAGCTCCCCCTTAATTGAATGCAAACATAAATGATTTGCGACAGCAACACTTGAAGTTGCCCACATGCGCATCATCAAAGTAAGTGCACAAGAATTTAAGCCAAGAAGTTTGTTAAACTCGTCCCGCATCATTTCATCCCGGAGTGCTTTAAGATTTACTCCATCGTCCTTAATTGAGCGTTTAAACCTCTTAAGTAATTAACGACCAACCCAAGCTCAGTTATAACTAAGAAGGCTAATCACCTTTATTTATCATTATAAAAACGGTTATATAAATTTTAGTTTAAAAGTATGATAAGGGCAACTGCAGGTGTTACGAAATGCAAATAACTACCCACACTGCCACATTCGTTAATGGAAAATAAACTTCATCCTCGTGTAGGAAAATTCCTGATAGCTCGAATGTTGTTTTTTCTGCGGAGCCGTTAACGTCAAACCCTTCCCTGAAATTAACTTTGTAGTAGCGAACAATAAACGTAAAACAAAGAAAATAAATTATATTATTGCTACAGCAAACACATTTTTTAAATTATTAATTACATACGTTATTTTTACTAGAAAAAAATAACATGAAAGTCTTAGAACTTAATAAAATATTTCTTGCAGAACATTCATATATGTGTAAAATATTTGTATATTTAATAGTTACCCATACATTTTCAATTTTTTCCTTCAATAAACATGTATTTTGCTTTCCGTGGGCGTTAGTTGGTATACTAATTTAAATACAGCGTGTCCTTAAAGTTTCATGAAACATGTATCTTTGTTATTGCTGACATTGCAATGTATCTTTGTTATTCCTGACATTGCATTTTAAAACAAGAAATAAGGGTTTACGGAACTAAAAATCGAAAGCGACGTAAGCTGGAAAGACGTTGTCCGCCCTCGGATGAGTCCAGAATATAGATAATTCCTGCAGGAGATGAAAATTCACTCGAGAAGAATAGGATCAGTTTTGTCTCCTGTTATTCTGTAATAACTTTTAATACAGATTGGAGTGAAATAACTTCCTGTTCTAAAATAAAAAGTTGCCATCTTTCACCAAGATTAATTCAATTCTTCCGTTTAGATAAAAACGTAACTCCGAAAAAAATGAAGAACACTTGCTTATTAACAATATAGTGTTTACGATGTGAAAGTTTCGTATAAAAAACAAAATTTTGTGTATAGTTTAGTTTATCCAATAATTTTCCACGAAAAATAGACTATTGCAATCGGAGAACCGCCATAAAAATCTAATCGCTGAGGGTCTAAGGGTTGGTCTTTCAATGTTCCGATGAAGTTCTAGACAAGCTAATAGTCAAATTTATCCTCGTTGTTACGGTATTTTCTGTCTTTCAATCGTCCGATAGTCTACGTCAAAGGTTAGTTTACTTATTCCATAGGATTCAATTTATGAGGTAGTAGAAACACCCGACAGTACAATTTCGGCATGATAAAGCAGCTACGAGTTTGTACAAGGTGATACGAAATATTTCGAGCCGATGTGAATATATAAAGTGTTAATAAAATTAATACTATTTTTCTAGTGTAGCAATTAATAAATAGATAAACTTTACAACTTGAAGAAGCGGAAATTTTTAGTCATGATTTTAATTTTTCCAAAAATGTAAATTAAAGAAAACCACTGTTCATACATTACTGGAAAAAATTCAAATAAGTAACATCAAATAATAAAGTACTGTACAGTTATGTAGACGAAATTGTTAATATTCCATAAACCATTGTATAACCATAATTTTACATAACTTTGCGATTTTATACAAGCGGTTCTTTATATTATATTGCTGCTGGTGGAATTATTATTGACGTTAGTAAAGCTACCGCAGAAAAAATAATTGTAGGGGTTACACATACAATTGCGAATTTAAATCCCATATTTTACTACCAGCAAATGACGTTGAGTACCGTCCTTCACAGCTCCCCCGGCGTTCAGAAATCAAAATATAGGTATCTTTGTTTAACTCACTGCTTTTAAGATAATGCTTTCTTTTTCGCACACCATTGTACCAAACTTGCCACACAATCCGGAATAAGCTGGAAGGGATTGGAATCGTGGAGCTGCAAAAGCCAACTCGATGATTCCTTAAAATAGAAACTATTAACTGAAGGTGTGAAAAAGAAACCATCATTTACTTACTTATCGAAACCATCAAATAAAGACACAAATTTTCGACCCTTACAATGCAATATATAAAAACTTAAGAAAGGTAAAATATGCGAAACACTTGCCCATACGTTAAACAATTTCTTCCTAAAGTTTCAGAAGATTACAATAATTGCACATTGTACTCAAAAGTACAATTTATATACAATACAGGCAAAAACTGTGCCTAATTTCGAAATTGAATTAATAAAAACCCAATATATTTGTTAATAAGCCCTATAACATTGCACTTTGCTGGTTCTAAACTTCACTAAAAACATGTCTACATTTTAAATTTGATCAAGATCGGTGTACTTAACTCATAAATTTCAAAGATTCGCGGAAGACCTCAACAGATGAACCTAAATAAGTGGAAAATTAACATAAATAATATTAATGATGACGCTCTACACCCCATGGAGGTGTTTGGCCTGCAAGGGGGAAGGTCAGAGCTCCCGTACTTGCTTTCACACCCGGTTGTCGCGTGCCAAATTAATGACACGAGGTGATGTGGTGAACATCACACATTAGACAACCGCATTATTACCTCTTGTTCACTCGAACGCAGTTACTCAGTTATTTAAAGCGACTGGGTAGGCCGCCCGCCAGGCATCAAGTCGGGACTATAAACTTTCGACTTCCGCACCGGATCCTAGTACTCTAACCACTGGATCACACTGGCGGTGGAAAAGACACACAAAAAAACACAGAAAGATAAAAACTGATAAGAAATGATGAGAACTATACAAATAATCAGAGATAACAAAATTAGATTATACAAATCGAACTGTAGTTCGATTTCGTAGTTATAAAATTTGACAATACCATGAGAGGACTGCCTACTTATTGTTCTACAATGTTGCAAAATTTATTTTTTTTTATGAAAATAAGTTAATACAGAAATGTTAAAAACAAACTCTTCAGCAGGAAGACCAATCTATAGAAAAATAATATTCACAATTCTTCTTATTCCGAAATTGCAGCCTTTTCTATCAATAGATATCGGTTAATAACACATATTAAAAGACCTGATGTACAACATTTTAGTAGGTATTAGGATTTTCGACTTCGGATTTTACGAAGAACATCACCAAGTGCAGCTTTTTCGTTAATTTAAACACACCCGTTACAGCTACCGTGAGTTATGATTTATTTTTATGAAAATTATAAATAGCATTGCGATTTCCTTCATCCTTACGTCGATCTTAATAAATTTTCCCGTAATTCTCTTCTTCCGTTGTGTAACACATCCTCTTGCTATAATTTTGCACACTGTACGCAAGGAGTTTGCGTCAATTCTAGTACACGCGTCATGTCATACTGTGTCTGATTTCTCTTTTGAATTTTCGTTTGTGAAAAATAATTTGATCCGCTTCAACAAGAAAATGTGGTATTTTCAGTAAAATTTATGTTATCACTATCACCATTAAGTGCACCTTCTTTGACGGTATGGATACTCACAATTTCTAGAGGTTTATTACGATCGTTACCTTAAATAGGTATCTAGAAGGTCATGATGGAAAATCACTACTACATATCAAACACTGTAACTACCGCTACATACTACGATTATTCGGTAATCTGAATTTAGTTTCTGATTATATATTTTTTTTAATATTAACGACACTGACGCTTAAAAAAGGTTATGAAAACGGAACTCGTAAGTTACATTTATTTTGAAGGCACATACAATATGTGACCGCGTAATAACGTTTATTATTTAGGTTTAAAATATTCACGCGTGTCCATAAGAATATCTGAGCATCTACAGAGTGCATCAAAAATTACAGCTTAACAATAATCATTAGAAGTTTTACATTGCTCGAGAATATAGAAAATCATATTCCGAAAGATTTGTACGAGACTTCAGTATCTACCTTCATTATCGTTAATTGTGAGTATGAAATAGAAATTTGAAACTCAATTTTTTACAACAATCCACTGAAATCTAAATAACTTCTCTGTTTCATGTCCGATTGTGATTAACTTTGTTAGTAAGTAATTTATTTGTATTTGTATAATTGCCAGTGGCGTACAATTAAACATAATATAGACATACATATATATAGATGTATATAAATATAAATAACATAAAAAAAAGCTATATATGCATAGATACCATATTTGTATAATTGCCAGTGGTGTTGGTTAGGAAAGCTAACAATTCCAGGTTAATTTTTAGTCGAGTAAAATCTACAGTTGAGCATGAAAAGTTACTGAAATCTGACACGAAATGAAAAATTAGTTAAAAATGTGTACGTTAAGGTACATCTTGAAAACGAGATCGTAAACCTAAGTTTTTTTGCAGTTACTGAACTAGTATTCTGTTTTCTAAACAAAAAGTCTTTAGAATGTTTTTCGAAAATCTAATATTTAAGAGTTACTTAACAAAAATTTGAATAGAAAGAAGAAATAACAATTTAAGTCCACACAATTTTCAAATTTTTAAATCTAATTTTTCATTTCTGGATCAGATTTCATAAATTTCTCACACGCAAATGTACGGTTGACTGGGAATTAAACTTGAACTGTTAGATTTCCAAAACAATGAAGTTTTTCACAATCGGACAAAAAACTAAAAGGTTATTTACATTTCAGTTAATTAATGTAAAAGAAACTTTGAAGTATCTCTGTAACGGCGCCGAAACGTTACTATGTGATTTAAGGGTGAAATTACCTTAGCTATACGTGGTTAAAGATTTTCTTACTTGTTTAGAATCACTGTGTATATAAAAGAGCATTATTCAGCACTAACCATAATTTTATTGCAATGTCGACTTTGCCGGAAAGTACTGAGGTCGGTTGTTTCAAAGAGCACAACCGCATACGTTTACGTTTTTAGATCTGCTTAAAATTCTGGGTTTGAAACGGCATTTCAGTTGTTGTTTGATAACTTGGACGTTATGCGTATGATTTCATAACAGCTTCAAACATTTTTAGGTCTTACAAACCAGCTGCGACGATGAATAAATCATCAACTAAATACATGAGCGCGCTCTTCCTACGACCCCTCACGGCCGTTCTCTCAAGCATTTCCGTCGACATCTCAAAATCGAAAAAGCTAGCGGTCACAATGATTATCAAGAAAATAACATTTTTTATCGGATTTTTGTTCATTATATATGCTAATTTTAATAGCCCAGTAAAATTTAAGAAGGATATTTTGTGAAACAGATTGTTGCTTGGAATCCTTGCTCGAAATGCTCCTAATCATGGTCTAAACAAATATTAACCCTGCGTTTCATATTTTCAAAAATGGCTACCAATCGTCTCTGTGAATTTTCATTCACGACATTCACTATGATCTCGAACAACTCCTTAATGGTGTGTAAAAAATTTGCAAATACAACATTTTTAAGACGTCCAAACATAAAGTAGTCGAGAGGTAGTTAGTCGGGCGATCGCGGTGGCCAAAAATATCCTGAGAAAATTCGACTTCGCGCCTGCTGTGCGAACTGTTGCACCATCTTGCTAACAAAACCCAAGCAAAAGTTGTTCGTCAAACGGCTTTAAAAATCCTTACCGGTAATTGTTACCATTCAAGTTCTCAAAAAAATCACCTAATTATTATTCTTCTCGACGTCGCAATGCAAATTCCAATTTTAGAAGAATGTAATGAGGTCTCTTGATATATATGAGAAATTTCACTGTTTTGTGAGTTTACGTAGTCACTAAGAAGGAACCATGCTGAAAATTGTCAGATCTAAGGTATCAGCATCAGTTGAGGCTTCCAGTAAACCACGTACAGTATCGTTGACGCAATATCTTCTGCCTAACTCTTGAACGACTAGCATTTCGTTGGCTGCAAGCGTTCTGATACAAACCGTATATATACAATGTAAATGTTCAGTAACTTAGTTACAGAAACATATTATGCTCATTATTTGTTCCATGAGACAAACATCTTAATGATTTGTTGGTATCTCTATCTATTCGCTGTTAAATATCCTGTACAGTGACTTCCGTACGTACAACTGCCCGACCCTCAGATTTTCGTTTGCAGACGCTGCCTGTTTAGTGATACCGTTTAACAATACGATGTAGCGGACTGCTTCCTTCGGGAATTCCTTTTAGAAGTGAATTTGTGCAAGAACGATAGGAGTGCTGCCAAGTACCATTTTGATCACGTTCGGCAAATCGAAAGTAGACTTCCAATATAAATTTATTCTACTCCACATTGTTACTCTAAAATTACACACTTGTTATCTTTATTTAAAACATAATTCTAGAATTTGATGTCTTACCTGATAAAGCGACCGCTTACGGACTTTTAGTAATAATATAGTTATTTATGATATAAGTGCTAAAAGTGACATTTTATTTTGTGAGTACGTTATTAAATTTATAAAATATTTTAAAATCCAATTATTCATGAAGTTTATTGTTGCTAAAGTAATGAAAATTCGATCGTTTGTTGACAAGTAACTTCAAATCTCGTGACAGCGACGACGAAAATTTTTTGTTTTGCAAGTAAAACACTATCCACCAGATTACTTATTCTACCTGTAGTTTCTCTAACTGTACATTTAATTAAGTATATAAATATTCCCTTCATTTAAAATTTCTTAATTTTTTTATATGGCACCAGTGTTAATAGTAAATCACGTGAATTACTTTTAACACCAATGCCTTAAAATGACATTTTAAACACTGACAGCATGCGTTAAAAATTAAACTTTTACTGACGTTTGTAGAAAATAGTATATTAAAGAACTAGTTTCATAAGGCTTTTTCTTAACGCACGAGTCCAAGTTTGAAAAACGAGACGCGAAGCGTCGAGTTTTTCAACGGACGAGTGCGACAAGTGGTCTTATGAAACGTGTTCTTTATACTATTTTTTCTATTGAGGAA
>JABXWE010046120.1:0-11524 GCA_014611495.1 Limonius californicus
ATAAGTATTTCTCCTAATTATGCTTCTAAGTTTCATGTTAAATGCATTTTAATGACCACGTTAGAAAATACGCGAATTACTGTTTATCGATTTTAGAAAATAACTTACCTTAATTGTTTTCTATGGAGTTCTAAGAACCTCATTAAGAGATAAGTTGTTGACATATTCATTAAGATCAAATATTTAAAAATAATTTTTGGAACTATGCCAAAAATGTAGTTAAACTTCAAGAGATAATTATTTTCTTGGGTGATTCATAACTTTTTCACACCGCTGTAGATCAGAAAACAGTTTCTCGGTTCTAGAACTGGATTTAGATTCGACAGTCTAAAAACGGATTGCGAATCATGTGATCACAACCATTAAACAGTTCACGATTCGAAGAATCAGATCATTATTCTGGATACTAAAACTGATTAAGAACCGCAATTCAATACGCTACATAGTAGAGTAGTAGTAGTGGCTCTAAAATATTCTTTATATTACTTTTATTAAATGCTTATTCTAATCAAATTCAGAAAATCGTATGTTTCACTTTGGAAACTCATACAAATACTCATTCAACTAATATTTGAATCAACTGAATGGATAACAAACATTTCAGCGCCGCTCTTTATTACATTTCTATTTGATCACATATTACCAACTACTGTATTTTCGCCCTGCAGCTTAGCGAAATCAACTTATATTTATATAACGCTGAATAACTTTAGTTCGCAAACTAATCTGCAACAGATTCATGTCTAACTTAACATGAATCTCAACAGCAGCAAAACTGGGTTAACGCAGTAAGATTTCGCACATTGCGGCTACTAACAGTAAGCAGATTATGTATTTACAGGAAACCTACGCTCACTTATAAACTTCAAACTATCTAGCAAAGTTTGTTTTTTAAATAAATTCTTGAAAGGTAAAACATGCAGGATATAACAGTAAGTCAAAATGTCTTATCTGTGAGAAAAAAAAACCATGTAATAACGAAAAAGAGTTTGCAGTTTGAGATTATCTTTCAAAATACAAACCGATTAAGATATTTAATATTTGATAGTTACACTTATTTTAATCTCTTAATTCAATGTGTTGCACATAAGACAAACAAATATCAAATTGTTGTTCATGACCCGCTGTAGCCAGGTGGTTAAAATGTAGCAAAGGCTAAAAATTACCACTACAGCAAATTATTTTTACTTGGGCTAGGGCAAATTATTTTTATATATGGAATTTACATTCTGATTAAGTTCAAACATGTAATTGTTCCAATTACATACTTATGTACATACTTACTGCATTTGACTCTGGCATGTCTTCATTTTAATATGTTGTAACTGGTATAAAAATAAGCACATCAAACGCAGTAGATCGACTAAAATTTTTTAATACAGGTAACGTAAATACGATGTCAGTCAATTTCTGGCAAAGGAAATGTGTAGGATTCGATCAATACTTCTTAATGGAAATCTAATTGCTAACATTATTAAAGCTTTTTGCGCGAAGGTTCAGAACGTACAGTCAAAAATTGACTTCCTAAAGAAGTAAGAGACCACACTCAGGATTCCATTTTCGTATTTTGAAGTTCTTCCACGTACAATTCTTACATTTGAGTAAAGCATCAGATGTATTGTATGTATTTATTGTAGGCGCGTGCCTCAAAGTAAGTACAACCTTTATTTAGTGGTCGATTTTTATTACTTTGATTAAGCAGTTTACTTACGAAAACTGTCTGCTTCTAATTCTTGTTTTCTGATATAACAAGAGAGGAAATATTATTATAGAACTTCAGAACCTTCTTAGATTTTCAGTTGCAATTAATTAGGAAGTTAGATCTTGTGTCGTGTAGTATTCAATTTGCTTGAGGCCCACAAATTGGAAAAAAATTAATTTTTATACACGAAGTACACGTTCAAATCTGTTTTAAATAATAACAAGAATTATAAAAACAATACATTAATAAATCCAAATTGAAATTTAAATTTTAAAATTATTAATTCCAATGATCAAGGCCGTGAGTCGCCTACTCTGGGAGGCTCGGGTGAGGGTAGGGTTTTTTAATAAATTAATTTCCATCACTAAGGAAAGGTACTCGACTGGGTAAAGCTGTTAGTCGTTGGGTTACAATTAACAACTCTATCCGAGAAGTGGTCGTCTGCGGACAGTAGCAAGACGCGTATGCTATACACCCCCTAATAAGACGCCTCTCTGTGGAAAGCAACGGGAAACTACCACACACAGCAACACGCCTACACTCAATTTGAGTATAGCATTGTAAGAAGAAGAAAGAGATAAATTTTTGGAAAGTATTTATAAGGATTTTGATTAAATTTCCTAAGGTATACAGGCGAAAAAGACAAACGAACATATTTTATAACTATTCACTTAGGTATCCGTCACCTTATTAGAATTTTTAAAAATTTTATATTTAATAGACCGTTATTCAAAAACCATTAGACTTTAATATTACGTTATTTCATGTAGCTTAAACATTAGTCATGGTGTAACAACAAATTTTTGAAAAACAACTTTAAAAATAATTCAAATAAGGTATTATTTGAAACCGGCTCTAAGGATTTTAATAAATTTTAGTCCGGTAGGGGGTTCAAAGTCTGCAAAATTGTTTTTCTTTCTAAATTATAATTTTGTGAACCTTTACGTGCTTGTTTTCGCAGTAAAGTATATAAGTTATACACATTTCTATAAAAGTATTTTTGCGTAGATAAATTTAAACAATAAACAATGTATATATCCGTTTCAATATAAAGCAAATGTATATAAGGCTTAAGTTCGCGAGCAACATTGCGTTCATGAATTACTACTATAGACACAGCAATAAAGAAGATTCTGTTTTAAACCACTCCATGGAGATTATTAATGAATATATGGAAATATCCAAGCAAACAAAATTCATAGCAAAACGTATACAATAATACTTTTATATTTACTGAACCTTAGCGTGTATGTTTTTATCAAAATACTCCTACAGAACGGCATAATAATACAGATATTTACATATATTATACTACAGTTAAAGCGTAAGGAGCAAGTAGAGGCAATTTCTTAATTGTGCATACGTTGTACGTACATCAAGTTTCTAATCTCATTGCGATATCACTGCATTAATAATAAGTAGAAGAAGTACTAATTTAAAGTTACGAATAGTCAATTACAATTTATCCGAGTAAGCGTAACGTACTAGTAGAATATATACATCACTCATGCCATAATTATCTGAGTAATTGTGTAAGGCGTAATATACCTCTTTGGCTTAATAGGTAGGTAACTAAAAAATAAAATACACAAGACGTACAGAATTGTGATTACTAGTGGCATTGTTGCTAATTAAAATTTATTCTAAGTGTTCAAATATAGGCGAGACATTTCCGTGACATGACCGATGTATTTGCGTGAGTTTATAATGAAGTGTAAACGTCATTAATTAGTAGCTCCTCATTTTTCCATCAAACTCTAATGGCTGTGGAGTAATCACTGAAAGTCATCGTTGCCGTGTTGGTATAAATTCGTTTTATCGATGTTCTCAATGTTGATTTACTCAATGGGAGGTGGTTGGTTATTAGTATTCTACTGTCACGAAAGCTACGATGTAGTAGTATTCATGGCTGACTAAACATATTTTTTTATAAATATAACACGTAGTTATACAGTAATGGTTTAATATTATACAGTAGCCGTTTAATGCTTTTATATGGCATTTTAGTTTGTATAAAGTCAAACGAAAACTCTTATTAAAATTGTAATGCTCTTTTATTATTTCAAAGATTTTAAATATCATATTAATCCCTCGCCCCTTCCAATTGTACATTTCATTCTGCGAACCCCACCCTAAAAAACGGCTCGTGTTTATTTGTATATATCAAACCAGGATAGTTTTGACGAAGAACACCCAGTTTACAATATATTTTATTGTGTACTTAATTGCAGATGTGTCATTGTAAGCATTTCACATAGGCACATGCTCATAATAAAAAACTTATACATTATCGTGATGACACTTCAAGATAATTAGAAAATCCGTCACTTACCTTTCGAAGTAGCTCATTTACTTATTAATAAAATTATAATAGTCAAATTATAATCATTAATGATTTACATCATGAAACTGCATTTCTAATTAAATAGAAGAAAACCGGTCAAAACGATTTTATTGTTATAATAGAATTTAATATTGTTTGAATAGCTTGCCAGAAAACGCACAGCTCCAAACGTGTTGCATCCTATTCGCGAAATTATTTTTAAACCACCATCATGAGTATTGTATCGCTTAAAATGCACCATCAATAATCATAAAATCCTGATTTGTTTGAATTATTATTATTATTTATGTAATATTAGGAACGATTTTTCAAATATCTTTTTAAAAAACTCTTAGGCACATAAAAAGAAATCCCTGTGGACGGTCGTGTTTAATAATAACATAACTTTAGCAGTTTTGTAATGCCCAATAAATAATAAAAAATAAAAAACAGTAATTTAATTATTGATATGACGACTCTTTTTAGTTGGCCCACGTGGTTAAATAATATTTCGTCATTTGATTAAAACGACACAGTCGTTTATCGTTGTTTATTCTTTAATAACACTGACGCTCTTCATTTGCAAAATTGTAGTATGTGATAACATATTAATCCGAGACTTGCGTATTATTATTACCAGTTTACGTAGTTTCGTGATTCTCCTAACAACATCGTAAACAATTCAAATTATCGTGTTACGAGTATAGTAAACAAAATATTTATTTCCACCAACAGTAAATATTTGCATGTTTTATTTAAAAATACAGAGGAATTAAACAATATTACAATGTACGGGATGTTCTATCAAAAAAGAATGCAGAGCGGATGTTTCATTAAAAAATAAAGAAGCCTGGAAGAAAGGAAATACCACGAGGTGCTCTATTACTGAAAAATAATGATTTTTCTCGACAGTGAATCATTATTTTGTTTAGTAGGTTAATACGGCTTATTTAGGAGCGTAGTAAAGCATAAGTGAATTAATTTCTTTGATTATGCATTAGTATTATTAAGGAATAGTATCTGGTAGTACTATAATGATGACTATTAATTGAAAATCTGCTTCTTTCTAAAGCACAATGCCATCGATCGATATTGTGTAACATCATAAGCTACTTTTGGTAAATATAATTACGGTCAAATTAATAAAACCCTACTTGTTTGATTAGCGAGAGGAGTGTCTTATCTGGCCTGCGCATTATTTAAGTTCAGGAAATCCCTGCATGGCTCCACTTAACAAGATCAAAAGCCAATAGGAATTTTTAAAAAGAGCTTTAGTAATTTAGCGCCTTTTGTTCAAACTCTAACGGCCATATAGAAAATTACAAACACAAATATTAGGAATAGTAAGTAGAACATGCGTTAGATGTCGGTGAGCCACGTTAGCAGGATAGTTTTGATATCGGTTACCTTTTGAATCGTTATTATATGCATTTTATAGTTACGAAAATTGTTTACCTCCCGAACTAGAATAACTTACACATAGGGTGTCAATTTGAAAACGTGGAAATAGATATTGAACTTTTCAAGAAAACGTTTCTACAACATGGATATTGAACTTTTCAAGAAAATGTTTCTACAACATGGAGGGAGAATCATGACGACTCATAAGGTAACCTCCATTCAACCCCATTTTTCCACAACCAGCTACGGAAAAAAATTAATTTAAAAATATTAAATTAAATGTTCAAAATGAGTTCCATTATTCTCTAGGCAGTAGTAAATTCTACTCTCAAATTGTCTCCGACCATTTTGGAAGGTTTGTCGTGGAATAACTCAGCATTCCTGAATTATTCGTTGTCCCAATGATGAAATGTTTTGAGGCTGAGATTTTGTAGAGAGCAGATTGTAACTAACACCGTAAAAAGAAGTGTAATTAGGTAATATCTGGAGATCTTGGGGGTCATTCTATTGCCTTCTCTCATTCATTTCCGACAAGATTGGGCACGTCCTCACTATGCGTACCTGTAAGGGCTTGGCTAAACTAACACTATGCAGGACAATGGATTGATAAAAGAGGACCAATAGAACGCCCCCCAAGATCTCCAAATTGGACCACATTAGACTTTGCTATTGCCTAGAGAATAGTGGAACTCATTTTGAGTATTTAATCTAATATTTTTAAATTTTAATTACAATAATTGGTTCAGAATCATCTATGTTTTATTTTTTCCGAAACGTATCGGGAGAAACACGGTTACTACTACTGAATAGCATTTTTTGAGAGCTTTTCAATGAGCTATCACAAAATGCGTGTTACCATTTGAAATTTTTAGCAGTACCTAGGGCATTAGGATGGTAATCTTCTGAGGCATTATGATTCTCCTTTCATGTTGTAGAACTGTTTTCTAGAAAAGTTCAATATCTCTTTTACTTCCAGAGATATAACGCATTGTACGTTTTTAAATTGACACCCGATATTATATGTAAGTGTTTGATAGTACCATGACGATTTAATCGGACAGTTCGATAATGTTTATGTTAGAATTTATTAATAATTCCTGTTTTATTTAGTGTTTTTGTAACTGCATAGTTTCGTAAGGGAGTATTTCAAAATGGTTTTACATACCTAGGGTGTTTCTCCCGTTTCTATAACGAAAATTAATAAGCCATTATGAACTAGCCATACTTATAGTATATCCTGTTTTGCATCATGCTAGGGTAGGAACCCTATAAAAGTTTCCACGAATTCACATTTATTCACGTTCCAAAGCGAGAAATTGTTAAAAATTTGTTTGTACTATCCTACCGAAATGAAATAAACACTTTGCATCTGTTAACAGCCTTTATGTATCACTGCTGGGCACTGGCACTATTATCCGCCACGTGCTTCTCCGCGCTAAGGTAAAAATACGGAGGATCAACAGTTTAACGTCGAATCCGAACGACAGAAATTCCAAGCAAGGTTTTTATGATTAAGACGCCACAGTTGCCAAAACCAGACTGAGAAAATATGTATAGGGCGTTGCAGCACCAAATTTTTATAATTTATTTATTTAAAGTTATTCATAGTTCATTTTAGTATTAATTAAACTCAAAACTTTTACTGACTTTTGTTGTCCTATTTGACCATTTGACGAGTCACGTAGTATATCGGATTTTGATAAAATGCTCACGTCGGGTAAGAGTCTTCTCCCAAATCAAGGAAGTCGTGAAATCAACAAACTAGTCGAGCGGTCTTCGTTTCGTATCTAGGTAACTGCATTCTATTGCTGAATAAAAAGTAAATCATAGTTTGTCGTAGATCTAAAACCAAAATGAGTCAGCATGAATGTTTATTCATATCAAACAAGTGCAGATTCAAATCTGTACTATACGACGTTTCCTTCTATTTAAAACCTAAATATTATGTCTACTGTTTCAAAGCAAATATGGGTACAACGACATACTGAATCTCTACATTCTCGTTACATGCCCTACAACGTTAAAGCGGATAAACGTTTTCTTTAAGTTAATTATGCATACACACGGCATCTCCTTTATAGAAATATATGCCGCTATTATTATTATATTCGCTCAAAATCTTTGACTCCCAAGTACAATTTATATATTCTTAGTGCTCAGATTAACAACATTAATTTTTAATAGGAGGTGTAACGGTTTACATGTATACACACTAAATAACTGTAACTGATGTTAGTTTTTACCCAAAACAAAATATATTTTCCCTATACATTCTCAGAGCTTGAAACTGGGAAAGATTTTTATTACAAGCAGAAAATATGAGACGTAACAAGCTATTGAAAAAGCAAAATCTTCTATTGTTGGTTTAAAAAACGACGTTGATAAAACTGCTTCGTTGAAAACGGGCAATTACTGCTCAGCAATAAATAAAGTAAAATACTTTTCTACACTTATTTTTGGCATCCGTTCTCGGAGACCTGGTGTGGAAATTTATCAGTCCAATACTGCAGCCCGATTACCCTGATGCGCCTTGTATTTATTGATGCTGCAAACGACTGCGGAAGAGAGTCCCATTACCTTCTACCGCCATTTCAAGCCGACATTACAAACAGCAGCTGTACCAGCTATTCAAACCATATCCATTACCAAACCTATCAAGATATATTTTATTTCTTACCGAGATCATTTTCTCCGCTGCACGGAATCTGGCTGCTTATTGTTATAGCTTCATAAGAGTTTAAGAAAACTCGGTTTGTATGATTTCTCGGTTATTTGACTGTGGATTCGCACTTTTCTCTAACAATGTTTTGTCATGCTTATCTATATTTAGTTTAATAACCGTTTGTATTCATTTTGGATTTATAACTTAATTATTAAATAAATGAGATATATACATTGATTACATTTATTATTATTTAAAGTATGTTCAAATACCCAATTAAAACGAGTAGCCAAATAACAACGATGTATGTAACGGCTATTCAATACCTTATTATGTTATTTTTGTGATTTTTGTATTTCTTACATAATTACAAGGTACATCTTAAACGTCCAAAGAAATATAAACGTACAACAATTCAGTAAAAATAACATACAGAAACATCATATACAGGCTGGACGAGTACATTCACCCCGAGCTGTAACGTTTTTAAACGAGTACATATTTTGACCATTGGTATGGTTTTTAATTACAGTTTAACTCACTTAAGACAAGCTCGCGTACAGCAACATTCCGGATATAACGATCGTTTTCAAAGTAAATGTAGTAGTAGTAAATTAGTGTGGTTTGCTGAACTACTCAACATTTTGGTAGTGCAATTTCAGTAACCCTGAAATTATTTAGGTTTTTTTGGAATTCAAGCTATTGAAAGGGCCTTTTGAATTAAAATGTATGTACATCCTTGCTACTACTAAACAAGGTATTGGAAGATTAAATATTGTTAATTCTTTTTCCGAATATTACGGTTAAGTAATATAACGTGGGAGTGGCTCAGTAATAAGAGAGTCAGGCTTTGGATGTAACAGTCCAAACGCTTCTCGGTTTGAATCACTCTAGGGGTCAGAAAAATTTTCTTAATTTCCTGGTTGTCAGTACTAGGTCTTGGTCTCCATTTGCCATTGGGGATGAAATTAATGACACTTCTCCTGTTACGGTCGCACTAGAGGAGTAACAAGACTTCACACTCATACACCTTACATCAGGCAGTAAAACGGTAACCCGCAGAGTTGGACCCTGTTGTGCATAGCACAAAGTAGCTTAGCCTTGCCCCGCATCACAACCATGGGCCTACAAGGCCTGTGAAAGCTCCAGAATAATAATAATATAACGAGGAAAAGTTGTATGTAGTTTTAAAAGTTTCGCTACAACTGAATTCGACTGTACTGCCCTTTGATATACATCTCCAGGGTCTACCTTATCTTAGCAGCAATAGTTTACTTTTTATTTTTAAATAACGTTTTTATTTCGGAATTTTAGTGACGCCTAATAAGACACTCTACATCCACTATAGAATAGAAAAAATTCTAAAATTCACTTTATTGTCTTCATTGTCTACCGCAGGTAATCTTCGACGATAAGCTTTGACTAGCAGTGTTTGGTAGCAGTAAACGCAAATTTGAACTTATTAGGTAGTACAGTAGTAGTACAGAAAAAACAATCTTCTTCTTTTCGTCCCATCTCCGAATGAAGGTTTACTTATTATAATGAAAATTTTGATCTTTGACACTGCTGTTCTAAAAAACAGTATGGAGGCAAAGTTATACCATTTCCTTACGTTTTTTAGCTAAGAAGTTCGTCGTCTTCTTACATTGCTTTTTCCTGATATTTCCCTCTACATAATGCAGCAGCCCATACCTTTCTCCTCGCAGAACGCGCCAAAGTATTATAGTTTTCGTGTTTTAATTGTACTAGTTAGTTCTCTCTTCATCTGGTATCTCAGGACTTCTTCATTTGTTTTATCTCATTTAAGCATCCTTACTTCTTTTCCATAAAGGAGAATTGAAAAGACATAACACCTCATAAATGGGGTTCAAATTTATACATTATATCTTTATTGCATAATAGGTTCTGCAATTTCACAAAGACAACTCTCGCACTCTATGCGTGAACAGTTAAACAGCATCCTGATGCCAAAAGTGGTTCAGAACTTTTTGACATCCTGTTGCACCTAAATCTACTCTTTCAAATTATGTGATTGACTTCCCTTACGTACGTACGTATAATGGTTATCCTTGAGGTGTCAAATTTTGAACGGTGAAATGCGGTCTACCTTCTATAATCATAATATACGACAGACTTCAGGTAATTTAAATTTAATGATATATCAAAAAGAAATTAAGTTATAAAATCTCGAGCGAAAAATCATAAACATTACCTATCGGTTTTTACAGCTTATATTAAGCCGTATATTAATTTAATTTTCATAAATCACATTTCATGTAGGTAAGCATAACATGCGAAAACCAACAAAATTTTGTGCGTGTCAAATTTATGCCGAGACCGTTCTAGAAGCCCGGAAAGTTAATTCGCTGGGGCTGCATGAAGGTTATGATTTTCTTATATTCTTAGTTGTGCATTAAAATCGAAGCTCACCCTAAATTTATAGGCTTGCGCGCATTTCTGCTTTATTGGCACGGATTTTGCTTTTTACGCTCTTTCTGTTCGTTCCCATCTTAAATAAATATTTTATACCAAGTTTGCTTCTTAGAAGACCATAAAATATTTTGTGGCTCCTAAACAAGATTTCGCAAAAACATAGCATGGGGCGTTTAAGAGAAGGAAATTAATTTTTGTATTAAAAATTAATATACAGTCAGTAAATTTAAAATAACTTCAACCATTAATTATCAACTGTACGAGTATATAGAAGCGTTACCAATGCAGCACTTTTTTAATTATTAAAGCTAATATGTTTTACTCTGTAAATAGCCATCTGTATTGCACAGGTAATTTTGGTCTTCAAATTACTGAAATAAACTCTTTACTATACCACTTTAATTTATGTATGGATTATTTTGGTACAAAAAAATAATATTTTAAATAGTCAATGAGCGCAAAGCTGCCATAAATCACCATAGCTTTGAAGTAAACCCCTAATTATTTCTGAAAAATGTAACTTCGAGTTGCAGAAATGTTTACTAATAACAAACTTAGTCAACGGAATTATAAATGGCCTTCACTGACTAAAAAAATCGACTTATTGAAATTCGAGTCGTCGATATAAAAATATGAACCTTGGAATAGACATTTTGCCGGGAAGCAGCTTCTAGTTCCAGTAATAACAAAATTTGAATTATAGAGATTCCAGCTAGCAAAGTTCGACTATACGTAATTAGATATACGAAACACCTATGAATTAAGCAAAATCACTAGTTTTTTTTAATGTTGCACCTCCTGTAATTTTTATATTAGGATCGTTTTTAAGGTATTCATATACAAGACTTATTACGATCTTTCTCATACTATAAGCGCTAAACGGCCAAATAGAACACTTTCTATTTAACCGGAAATAAATATATATACAGTGAGTCTCACTGTAGACTGTACCACCCCAGTATTTTGTTTATATATTATCGATTCAAAAAATTTCTTTTTTCTG
>JABXWE010046121.1:0-15121 GCA_014611495.1 Limonius californicus
TGAATTTACCGTATTTTTTAGGACAACTGGAAATGCCAATGAAACCGTTCAGAGCAACTGCTCAGCAATAAAGAAAGAACTCAATCCAAAAAACCCCAAATTATAATAATAACAGGAATTACACACCACACAGCTTTTCAATGGCTTTTACCTAAATTGGTCACTTTCGTAGTGATAATGTAGGGTTTTACCGAGAGCCCTGTTTTGAAATGATATTACACTATTAATAATATGTTTGTAGATCTAATATCCTCACTCACTGTATAAGTATGTTTAATATTTGAGGGGTACAGGAAAACATTAACGAATGTCACATTTTCTTTATTTTGAGATGAACGAATTTTTAACTTTAAATCGCTACACTGGCAACAAATAATATTTTTGAATAACTACAGTGCGTAATCATATTTAGTGCATTTAAATACTGTAAGAATATGTTAATGTTTATTTCAAAAAGTTTTACATTATAGCAAAAAAAAATACTTTTGTCTTCAATAGTGTATTAAAAAAGAAAGAAAACAGGGAATGTCCTTACCATACAGGAAAGGAAGCAGAAATGTCTTATAAACTACAGATCAAAGTAACAAAAATTGATCACAGCCACTATTCTTCTACCTCTACCTGTTGTTCTTCTTCGATTGCGTTTTTGTCTTCCGTGTTTCTTGCTTCTTCTTCTTCTTCTTCGTTGGTTCTATTTTCTTCTGTGCTTCTTGCTTTTTCTTTGCTGGGATCTTTCGATTAATTGTTTTCATCCCTTTCTTAAGCTTCTTTTTGTCTTTTAAGGGCACATGTGGTAACAGTGACAAAAAATATCAGCGTTTGGGTTATCACAATAACGTTTCAACAGCATAATTTTGTCATATTTTTCGTCTGAAAGTGGGATTAAATCTGTAAGAAAAAATAGTAATAGATAACAATAATACCAGAAATCAAAGGACTTTACCTTTATACAATGGATTTGGAAGTTCGAGTCTGATAGAAAACTTGGAGTTGGTAGGTTTTGTCTGTTAGGGGTAATGGCAGTCTGCCCCCACAAACCGTTGAAGGAAGATCTGTGACTCATTAATCTGGGATGCTCCTTTATAGTTTTTATTTCTTTGATTGGTTGAATGGGAAATGGACATTTGCTGATATACTTTTTCTTCAGAAACTTTGTCCACTGTTTTACTAAGTCTTGCGGAACATCAATGACTTCAAACGGTGACGGATGCTATGCTTTGAGTAGACTCACCCAGTCAGATGGAAGTTCCATCCTTGTTTTAAGATTAGTTAATCCCATGTTCTTATCACATTCCATGTATGAGTGACCTCGTACTGGAAAACTGATATGAATTGATTCCAATAATTTAGTTTGGTACGCAATATAGTGAATTAATCTGAATAGAGTATAATTCTTGTTCTGACCGCCACAGGAGTCGCAGAATATTGTCAAATGCTTAACATTTCTGTCTAAGTAATTAGTGATAAAATGAAACAGAAACGATGCCACTTCATCGGATCCTTTGTTTGCTGCTGTTTCTGAATATGTATAAAATACCGATTGGCCACTATGAAGCACATGAACGTTGAATGAAAACATCGAAAACTGTCGCAAGTAATATACGTCGTTGGTAGGTACAAAATTTTTGTGTAATGATACAGAAATTACAAAATAATTGTTTGGTTATTTCTATAGTTCTCTGAAGTCTAAAAAATTATCAACGTGGTAAACTTTTCCAATTTGTCAATCAGAAAGCGACAATCGGTCACTTGCCCTTTATTTCAGTTAAAACCGTGGTTGCCGCCAAAATTCATTAGAAATTTCAAAAGTATGGTGTTATAAGGGCCTTGATTGGTTGGTTATTTTTCGATTGGGAGAGATCTAGGACGCTGTTTTTCCAGCATGTCCTTGCGCTCAGGCCGTATTTGGCCCATTTGTACACCCTAACTATAAATGTTGACTGCCTGGGCCTTCAATCCAATTGAAATTGTTTAACGCTAATATCCCCACCTCTAAAATTAAGACATATTTTATTATCGTAACTTTAAACCTAGCTTTTTCTTCTTCTACTTCTGTCTTGCTGTGATTGATGTAACCGCTTAGCAATCGTTGACGATCATGTTGGTTAATTTTGTTGACAGCTGCCCGGAACAGTAGTATCGTGGATTGTCCGAACGATTCCAGAGATTCTTCAACCACGAATTCTGCACCTGTCAAAGCCTCGTTTACTCTCAATTTTTCTTGAACAATGAGGTATACGATATTGTACTTTTCTGGCTGTCGCATGGCATGATTCAAGTATTCCACTTTCCCTCTGTTAATGGTTTTGAAAATCTCAGTGCCTCCTGCGACCAAGTAAATACTCATTTCTGACCCTGTCCGCCCAGATAATTCTCAATAATCTGCGATAGGTCCACATTTCAAGTCCTTCAAGGCGCTTAAGCATGGTTTACATAAGCGTCCACGATTCCAAGCCATATGAAAATACCTAAAACATATAACACTGCACTATTCGCATTCATAGATTTACGTCCAGTTCATGGCTTTCAGTAGCTTTTTCATATGTATTGAGGTTGTTCGCGTTTTCTCTATTTGGATTTTGATCTCAACGGAATGGTGCCATTTTTCATTGATGTCACATCCCAAATATGTGGCTCTCTAGACTCATTTTAATAATTCTTTGCCAATGCTAATGTCATTGTCCTGGACTACATCTTGTTTGCTGATGATCATAATATATTACGTTCGATTGATGTTTGATTGAAGTTCGAACTCTTCACAAGTCTTTGCTATTCGATTCATTAGCAGTTGAAAACCTTGATTTGTTCTGGCTAAGATTAGCGTATCGTTCGCATATCTATATTGTTAATTGTCTTTCCGTTTACAATCACTCCTACATATTCTTCCAAAATGTCTTCAAAGTATAAATTGAAGGGTGCGCCAGTATGGTCCAGTGGTTAGAGCACTGGGCTCCGGTGCGGAAGGCCGGAGGTTCAAACCCTCGGCTTGATGCCTGACGGACGGCATACCCAGTCGCTTTAAATAATTGGGTAACTGTGTTCGAATGAACAAAGGGTAGTAATGCGGTTGTCTAATCTGACAACGTGCCATGGATTTGGCATGCGACAATTGAGTGTAAGAGCAAGGATACGAAAGCTCTAACCTTCCGCCTTGCAGGTCAAACCCCTTCATGTGGTGTACAGCCTTACCATTACGATAAATTGAAAAGCAATGGTGAGACCTTGACGAACGCCTCTTTTAATCTCAACTTCTTCCTATAATTGATGTTCTAATTTGACTGAATCCTTCTGGTGTCAATACAGGTTTCCTACTATGCGGATGTCGTCCTCTTGCTTTTTACAGAAGCTAATTAGAAATCCAATTTGATAAATTTCGACTTGATTGCCTGTCCTTTGAACATTTGTTTCGGCTACTTCCATCATCCGTGGATACATTTTTTGCCTTAGAGGGTACCTATGCCTTCTGTATATGAAAGTATCTTCTTCTAAGCTTCGTATCGTCCATCCAACCCTGCCTCTTTAACTAGGTTGTCTTTCCACTTCATTTGTAGGATTCCTTGCTGTCGGTTGCCTAGCCATGGTGTTCATATTTGGAAGACTGCGTTCCACCTTCCATCTTTTTGTCTTGCGTTGTGGCTAGCTAAGCTCCATTTCAGTTTTACGGAATGTTGGGCAACATCTTCTACCTTTGTTCCTTTGATAAATTTCGACTTGAATGCCTGTTCTTTGAACACTTGTTTCGGCTGCTTTCATCATTCGTGGATACATTTTTGCGTTAGAGGATATGCCTTCTATATATGGAAGTATCTTCTTCTAGGCTTTGTATCGTCCATCCAGCCCTGCCTATTTAACTAGGTCGTCTTTCCACTTCATTTGTAGGCTTCGTTGCTGTCGCTGGCCTAGCCGTGATTTCCATTGTTGGAAGACGCTCCATTTCACTTTTACGGAATGTTGGGCAACATCTTCTACCTTTGTTCTCTGTTTTATCCAGATATTTGGCTCTCTATCGTTCAGTTTTACATTCAGCCTACGTCGCTCCATTGGAAGTCTCATCACTGACAGCCTTTTCGTCCCACTGCTGGACTTCAGATTCTTCGCTACCACGTGTTTCTCCTCAGCGCTAAGGTAGAAACACGGGGGACCTACAGTTTAACGTCTAATCCGAATGACAGAAATTCCAGAGAAGGTTTTTAGCATTAAGATCCCACGGTTGCAAACCGGATTGGGAAATTATGTGTGATGGGTTGCAGACTAAATCTTCATAAATCTGCATAGTACTGCTTAGGTTTCGAACTCAAGCCAGAATCGACGTTTTACTTAGAAAGCGAGCGGTCTACCAGCTGAGCTACCACCACGCATAATTGGAAGTCTGCTGTGTCTAAAATGAAAAATAAATTATTGTAATTGAATGTTGTGTAGAAGCGGATGTGGTGTATGTTATCAAAGCACTTACTTTGATCAGAGAATTTTCTAAATATTTTCATGTTTTTGTAATATTTAATTATTTTGGAGCGTGTAAATTGTTTATCAAAAGCTAGTATGTTAAATTTGATATGCAAGCCGAAATCACGAACGTCTGAATAAACGAGCTATTGATATTTGTGGCGAAATCGCTTTTTATGAAAATTCTTGGTATATCATAAAACGCGTGCATTTAATGTAAAAGTTCCCTCTCCGCCTACGTATTTTGGGGTGATACGATGTACTGTGTAAATTTCTTGGAAAACAAATTATAGAAGTATAAAACTTTTTAAATTATTTTCTGCTTTAGAAGCTTGCTGTTAGTCATTTTTAGATCCGTTTAAAGCATTTGGATTCGGTTTGATTCCCCGACTGCTTTGTTAAGAAATTTCTTGGATTGTATTAATTTATTCTTATTTTGAAATAGCTGATTCTCGAGGGTAAATAACAGTGTATATTATCATTGACACAGTTAATATAAAAATTTACAGCTACATATGACGCAATGGAAGCCCCAATTCGAGATAAGCTTAATCCAAAGCTTTTACATTATTATTTTAAATCTCAGTGTTTTATAATCTCCTCATGAAATTGTGGATTCCTTTATATCAGAGCAGCAGATCATTAATCTATATATTAATTCCGCATCCCTTCCAGATATCCAAACTTTTCAGTTCTTACAAACTCCGTTTTCGTATAAACAAGAGGGCTTTCAGCTTGATTATTTTGCAATAAAATCATGAGATGTAAATTGTAGAATTCACATGGAATTTAATTGAAAAGCATTGTACGCAGTGGTACTTTATGCCATTAAATTCGCGAGTCTGTGATTGAATACTGTTAGTAACGAGGCAGAAAATATCTTTACAAATAGCTTCCAATATATAGCGAACTAGCAATCAATTCTGTCATTATTTGGCCACCCGGTATTATAAAATATGTCACTGTATGCTAGATATAGTATAATATATTAGAGATAATTATTTTCCTGCAATAACTTGTTTGTTAAAGTAACTACAATCGCATAGTAGTCAAATATTAAAGTATTAAATCGGAACTGCAAACATTTGTGCAATAAATCTTTCTCTAAAAATCTACAAACCAATGCTTTTTCGGTTCACACTGCTAAGGACGCTTTTATTCATGTAACTCTATCCCTAAAGACCCACTTTTCCTGCAGTGGCCTTTATAAATTTATAAATATTTCACACGCTTTTTAGAAAATTGCAGTCAGATTTAGATCCTTGCCCGTACAAATTTTATTTTTAGTCATGAGTACTGTATTTCCGCTGTATTAGAATATGTAAAACGTAATTGATTCAGTTATATATGTATTAATTGTTGGATAACAAAATGGTAATGTTAAAAGTCTGTTTTTTTTCTCCGCTACAAGTATTGTATCTTTCATAATATAGGGAGATATTATTGGTACTATGGTGCTAGAACTTATCAGATGGTCCTAACACCAAATAACGTATAAAGAAAAGACACAATTGGAGAGATCAATTTTTAATGTTTTGCTTTTTGATAAAAATAAATGGTAACTATTTACATAAAATACATAACAACGGAAACATAACAACCCCAGACGACCCGACCCGCACAACATTTACCCCCCCTCTCTCTCAAAAAAAGAAAAAAACGCGCATGTAAAAGGGAAAACTTCCACAAGCACGTGTTCGAAACAAAATTTTGACCCACATTATAGAGGTAATCAAAAATTTGGAACGATTGTGGTAGTTAAAAAACCCTTGATGCGGAAAAAAAGAAATATTTTCAAAAAATTCTTAAAAAATAACAAAGTCAAGATCAATTAATACAAACTTAAAATAATACAATAAAGAATAATAATACAACAAATTCTTAATCTATTTAAAACTAAACTGGAACAGGAACAGCGAGGGATGCAAACGTCTGCAAACAGAAGAAAAACAAAAATGTGTATATATAACAAAAGGAAAATAATAACGTGTACGAACACTACAAAAGATGTGTGTAAGTGAATGTATTATGACGAATCACGCAAAAAATATGCTGGTTTAAGTCGATCAATGGACACCTTACCTTCCCTTCCATAATGTTCAAGAATAAAATATCGCTGGAAACGCTGCAATACGCGAAACGGACCTAAATAAGATTGTTTTAATCCCAATGTATGCGAATCATTACGAACAAAAACATGTGATACCGAAAAAAGATCTTTTGGAATGTACGAAGAAACATTATACGATTTAGTAAAAAAAAATTTTGCGTGAGACATCCGCTTACGAAGCTGCATAACAAAACTAGACGTATTGGAAACCGCAGAAGAATCCGAAGGCTCAAAAAAATCACCCGGTAACCGAAGCGGAGTGCCATATAAAATGTCTGAGGAAGAAACACCGACCTCTTCTTTAACAGCAGAACGCAACCCTAATAGAATCAATGGTAAATGTTGAACCCAATTTGTTGACCCAACTGACTTGAGTGCTTCTTTTAATGTCCGATGAAATCGCTCTACAATTCCTTGACTAATTGGATGTTGTGCAGAAGATTTAATGTGACGAATTCCGAAATCATGTAAAAACTCGACCCATGCTGATGAAATAAATTGTGTTGCATTATCTGTAGTAACAAATTGAGGAACTCCAAAACGAGAAACCCAACCGGAAACAAAAGCCTCGATCACTTCGTCTGCTAAAGTAGATCGAAGAGGAATTGCCTCAACCCATCTGCTAAACCTATCAATAATTGTTAAAATGTACTTAAATCCGCAACAAAAAGGTAAATGAACGATATCCAAATGAATTTTGGCGAAACGAAAATCTGGTTCAGTAATGGGCTGCAATGAACCACGAGTGTGCCGTGAAATTTTGTTCCGTTGACAACTGTCACAAGACATAACCCATTTTTTGACATCCGTTTGCATGTTTGACCAAAGAAAGCGTTGACAGAGCAATTTCTGAGAAGCTTTAATGCCTGGATGCGCTAAACCATGTAATTGTTGAAAAATAGCAAAGCGAAATTGAGCTGGAACAAATGGACGTAATCTACCATGGCTACGATCAACCCAAATTTTCGTACCGCGTACCGTTTGTGATAATTCAAAACGAAAGTTTGGTTGTTGACGCAAAGTAAGAAGTTCTGGATCATTTATTTGCGCTGCAGCTAACTCATCTAAATCAACACTAGTCAATGATGAAACGGTTGACACTCGAGTCAACGCATCAGCAGCAACGTTCTGAGATCCACGTAGATGTCGTATGTCAGTGGAAAACGTAGAAATAAATTCGATGTGTCGAAATTCTCGTGGTAAATAGTGATCTGGAGAGCCTCGTATTGCGGAACAAAGAGCCTGATGATCAGTAAATAAGCAAAATTCTTTATACTCTACATAGTAACGAAATTTTTTTACAGCAAAATAAACAGCTAACAATTCACGCGAGAAAATACTGTATTTTTGTTCAGCAGGAGTCAGCTTTCTACTGCAAAACGCTAAAGGTTTCCAAACACCATCTTCAAGTTGCTGTAAAACACCTCCAATGACAGTTGAAGAGCTATCGGCAGCAATACTGATTTCAGCACCTGAAATAGGGTGAGCGAGCAGTGTAAACTTGGCTAATTCATCTTTAGCTGCCATAAAAGCGTTTAATTGGACAGTGTTGAAAGTAACAGGTTTAGTGGATGCTTTACCAGGAATTACCAAAGCATTCAAGGGAGCTAATAAATCCGCACAATGTGGAATAAATTTATGATAATAACTAATCAAACCAATGAAATTTCGAAGTTTTTTCTGATCCGTAGGAACAGGAAATTCTTTAATTACCTGCACCTTAGAAAACTGGGGCGAAATTCCGGCACTGGTAACATGATGCCCTAAAAAGTCTAATTCGGATACAGCAAAAACACATTTATCTAAATTAAGAAGTAACCCAAATTTGTTTAGTCGTTCGAAGAGAAGCTTAAGGTGTTTGAAATGTTCTGTAGTGTTTTTACTAAAGACTAAAATGTCGTCTAAATAAAAAAAAATAAAACAGCTTTGCCAAGGCTTGGGAAATGAAACGGGACCAGGAACTCGGGGCATTCCGTAAACCAAAATTTAAACGGAGATAATGGAAGGCTCCAAGAGGTGTTGTAATAGCTGTCTTGGGTACGTCCTCAGCAGCAATGGGAATTTGGAAGTAAGCTTTCTTCAAATCCAATTTACTGAAGATCACGGAGCCTGCTATCTTTGCAGTGAAGTCTTGAAGAAAGGGAATCGGGAAGGTATCCGGAACCGTAACAGCATTTAATCACGTCGGGGTCACCAAATATGGTGCTAGGACTTATCAGATGGTCCTAACACCTAATAACGTATAAATAAGATACAATTGGAAAGATCAATTTTTAATGTTTTTCTTTTGATAAAAATAAATGGTAACTATTTACATAAAATACATAACAACGGAAACATAACAACCCCAGACGACCCGACCCGCACAACAGTACCAAGAAATTCAGCGGTTTAGTGCGCGATGCCGAGATCGAATTAACGATCACCCAAACACCTCAGTGGAGTGTCTAAAAGAATATGATGATGCCGTGCAACCGCGATTAAAACGTTTCAAACCTTTCGATCTTATAAACAGATTTGTATAATCAGGAAGTTTTACATGTTTATTTATTATAATTAGTATTGTTAAACTATTGATGTTTAATATAGGTGGGCATCACTGGATGCACAACCTTCACGTCAATCACCTATTCATGTTTGTTAAATAATCTACTGAATGTCATTGTATGACAGATTGTAGAGACAACAAATAAATTAAAAAAAAAAGCCTTCCGGAGGTGCCAGTTCCTCCTTAGCCTTGGGCTGTTCTGCATTGCGGATTGCTCTCTGAATTTCTGTGGCTGTATAACTGTTTTGTTGTAACGACATAAAGAGATGAGTTTTCTCTTGTTGTAGGTGTTCTGCATCTTAGATTCGGACTGCTCTGGTTGTTAGAGTTTCTAGCACAGTTGCTTTCTGCATCGGATGATGATGTGAATTTGCATTTAAATTCCTGTCTGTATGTGTTTTCTTTCTGTAAACTGCGTGCCCCAAGATACCATCTGATTTACGTGTAACATGTAGGTCTAAGAACGGAATTTTCACAAATTAATGTATCACGAATGCGAGTTTGGCGAACTGTAAAACTTAATGGCTTGTATCCATTTCATATCCAGCCTGTTCAGCCCTCTTACCTACAGATTTCGCTAGTCGTATGGAATTTTGTCGCTGGATAATTCAAAATCGAAACCTACGTAATAGAATTTTATTCACGGATGAGGCAAGATTTACAAGGAATGGACTAATGAACAGAGATAACAGCCACTCTTGGGATTTGCAGAATCCACACGAAATCACAGTGTCAGGGTATCAACATAGGTTTTTAGTAACTCCGCCGTAGCCGGTCCCAAGCCCGGTCGAGGAAGGAGGAGGGGCATCTTTAAACCAGGTTAGCACCCTACTTGAAGATGCAAATTGAAAACTGCTCAACGTACCAGGAATAAACCTCGGAACTGGACGGATGACAAGAAGACGACCTCGGTGATTCGAAGGAAAAAGAAAGAACGGTAAAAGGACTATCTAAGAATTACACTTAGAATACCCGCCCTTGGAACCGCAAAGACCAAGAAGTACTAATAGAACTGAAGAAGCACAGATTCGACATATCTGGAATAGCAAAAACAAGAAAGAAATACGGAGGAGTATCATACCAAGATAATACCTTCTTATATAGTGGTGTGAACAAGGACAGAGGAGCGAAAGAAGGGGTGGGACTATTAATTAGTTACAAATATAAAAGTACAATGGACTACAAATTTATCAGTGAAATAATCATAGTGGTTCAACTAAATTTGAGTGATAAAAGACAGATAGGTACATACATTCAGTGTAGATGCACCAGAAGACTGCAAGCCTGTAAATGAAAAAGAAACATTTTATAACACTTTACAAGAACATCTAAGTGAAATTCAAAATAACGCTTCTGTTTTAATAATAGGGGATTTAAATGCCAGAATCGGTAATCAAACTATACTAGGAATTAAACAGCGATTTAACGAAGACATTTATAATAATAACGGTGAGTTAATAATATCGTTCTGCACTGATAACACTGAGAATAAATAATACATATTTCAACCATAAATCGCAATATAAATACACGTGGCAGAACTCAAGGGGGCAACAGTCAACTATCGACTACATCATAACAAACAGACAGATACACCCTTCTCAAGTTCTAGATGTGACGACATTAAACTCGGCAAACTTAGATAGCGACCATAAGCTACTATTATGTAAATTACGCCTAAAACTACAAATGGCCAGGAAGAAACAACCAGAATATGAGCAACGAATAAATAGAGAACAACTAGAAGATGAAAGTACGAGACATCCGTATTAATGCAGATTAAAATCACATATAGAAAGAAAGCAAACAACGAAGATGTTAAACAATGAATAAGAGAAGCCAAGAGCATGTTAAATAATAAAAAAACAACTATTGTGTTCAAACAGCCTTCAACTGCAAACAAAAACGGCTCTAATAAAAAGTTGCATCTGGATTACTGCCCTGTATGGATCAGAAACGTGGACTATAGGGAAAAATGAAGAAAAAACCATAAATGCATTTGAAACATGGTGTTGGTGAAGAATGCTGAAAATTAAATAGACCGACCGTGTAACAAATGAGGAGGTACTTCAAAGAGCGGAAGAAGAAAGAACATTACTAAGAATGTTAAAAAAATAGAAACATTCGTGGATAGGACATATAATTAGACACAACGAGTTTGTGACAAATATCACGGAAGGAGTAATACCCAGAAAAAAGGCCAGGCGAAGGCCTAGACTACAATAGTTAAATTAAGCCATTAAAAACACAAGAACTGCAAGCTATGCAGCAATGAAAAGAATGGCTTGCTACAAAATTATATATATATATAAATAATATACTTGACGCGACAAAAAAAGTTTTAGGAACAAGAAAAGGAAATATACATAAAGAGACCAACCACAAAACCCCATGATTTTGTGAGGAAGTTGAAATATTAGCCAGTAAGAAAAAGACGGAATATCTTCATTACTTAGCAACGAAAACAGTAGAAGAATAGGAAGTCTACAAACAAGTAAGAAACAAAACAAATGCAAACATAAGAAGAATTAAAGAGAACTAGTGGAAAGCTTATACAGATGGTCTCCAAAGAGATTTGTATAGTGCACAAAAAAGAGTATGGAGAATGATTCGAAATCAGAGAAAAGAAATTAAGGTATTAGTTACTACTACAAAAATCACCAAAGAAGCCTGGGTCGAACACTTTACAAAGCTGTATACATCCACCAAAGAGGGTAACCTTGATACAGAAGACACCATTAGAATAGTAGTAAATATAAGTGACTACGACGTTAAAGAAACTGTAAAGAAATTACAAAACAGAAAAACTCCAAGGGAAGAAGGAGTTATTAACGAAATGTTAAAATACGGCGGAAGCGATAACCAAACTGGTTAAACAGATGCTGTCACATCTGTATAAAGTATTTATGGAGGTAATAGCAAATCGATTAATGACAAGTTAGATGAATTCAAACCTTCTGAACAAGCGGGGTTTAGGGATAAAATACAATTCGATACGAGGTTTGGCAATTTAATTCCTAGATTGGTACTGAAGTATTGGAGTCGTGATATTCAACCAAAAGCAAAACCACATATAATAGTTCAGAGTTTGATCAATAGAGGGTGGTAAAGCGAACTCGAACAGCTGTTAGTTTCCGCGCCGGACGTTGGTGCGTGCATCGTGTTTCTGTCAATCATTATGGAGCAACAAGTGCATGTTAAATTTTGCTATTAATTAGGAAACACTTATGAAATGTGGAATGTTGTGCGATGGTAACACCTTAGGCTGTACGAATGCGTTTGAATGGTTTAGATGTTTCATAAACGAATGTGAGAATATTCAAGAGGAGTTGGTGAAATTGTGGCAAAAAATCACCGAATAACCTTGCGAATGATGGAAAATGAGTTGAAGCCCAATAAGTTAATTAAAAGTGCTGCGAAGGTCTTCCATAGGCCTGTTTAAAGCTTTAAGTATATGAAGAGAATGTGTGTTACTAGTTATCACCTGTATTTTCAAATTGTGGTCCCTAACGACAGGACTGGTGAAAATTTTGACAGGAAATTGAAGAGATATGGAAGGAGCTATATTAAATGTTACGTAGCAAGGGAAAAACACAAATAGAGATTTTGCAAAAAGTTAGTGATTTTGCTTCGAAAATGGCAAAATTTAAATGGAGATAGGTGGGACATATGTTACTATTTCAGGATGAAAGATGGAGTAAGAAAATAATAGACTGGGGACCACGCACAAGAAAAGGACGTGTCGGCAGGCTTAAAACGGGATAGTCCAGATATTTCTAGAACAGCAGAGAAAGATGGGAAGAAAAACGCACAAGATACACAAAAATGGAAACAATTAAAGAGACATTTGTTCGGCAGTTGACCAATACAGATTTAAGACGAGAAGGAGGATACCATTTATACCATATGAACTGAGGCATAGGAGTGCATCATAGGGAACACGAACTAAATTGTATATTATGTTCCTAGATAAATTCTGCTACATGTAATCACCAAAAGAATACTTTTTCTACAACACCCCGTATCTCTTTATTTGTAAATTTATCACAAACGAGGATTTAAAATCTAAATTAATATCAACGATCTGAGATACTCCGCCAGTGCCAGCCCTAAGCTGGGATCAGAAAAGAGGAGGTTTGGTGGGTGCGGCTAACTACCTGTCCACGGTAAAAAAAATATTACTCAAAGAACCGAAGATCAAGCTTCGGAAGTAGGACAGACCCCCCAATATGACGACCCAAGCGAGAAAAAGGAAACGACTCTGGAAAATGAATGTATTAAGATTCGCCTGCTGGAATATACGTTCATGTCATAATAGAGACCAAGAAGTGATAATGGAAGTACAAAACTACAAAATCGAATATGCGCCTTATCCTAGAGAATAAAGAAAGGAAAAGGTACAACAAAACATCAAAACTACAATTTTGTATATAGTGGAAAGAATAAGGAAATAAGAGCCGCCTTGGGAGTAGGAATGTTGATATACCAAAAATACCAATCTAACATCCATGACATTAAAACTGTCAACGGCAGAATACTAGTAATAAAAATGAACATAAGCGAAGAAAAACTACATATGATATCAGTATATGCGAAAAATACCAACAAGCCGCGAGAGGACTTCTATATTAATCTACAGTCAGAAAGAGACATGTTCAACAATAACAGCAAAATTTGTATTATGGGAGACCTGAATAGCAGAATAGGAACAGAAATATTTCAAGGAGTTAGACAAAGATATAGCGAAGAAGAAACCAACGAGAGCGGAGAAACATTAATTCAGTTCTGTGCGCACAATCAATTACCCATAAGTAACACCTAGAAAGCTTGTTCAACTGAAACCCTTTGATTAACTTAGCCTTGAAAACAAATGCAATAATTCAAATGACGTTTGTTAATGTTAGTAGTGTTTGTAAGCAACCCATTAATAAGTTTCTGGCGTTTGAATTTGATTCTGACTTTTAAAACTTCGATTTTGAAATGGCGTTTGTTGTTGAAAATCCGTCCAAGTTTGATCAGCGTGCGGTCCTGCAATTCTTATGCGCTGAGGGTGTGCAGCCATCGCAGATTCATACGCGAATGCAAGCAGTATATGGAAATGCATGTATTGCATAGCCAACTGTGAACGATGCTGCCGAAAATTTAAGAATGGAAAAGAGGGGACTATGGATGAGCCGCGACCAGGTGCACGGTGTACTGCATTAACAGAAATTAATATGACATGTGTAGAAGGTCTTGTTAGAGAAAATCGTCGAATTTCAATTAGAAAAATTGCAGAAATTGTTGGTGCGAGTATAGGATCTGTCCATAGCATTGTTCGTAATCTGGGTTACAGCAAAGTTTGTTCGCAATGGATTCCTCTTCTCTTGTCTAATGAATGAAAATGCTTGCGAATGAGCTTATCTATGCAACACCTCACATACTATCGGCAAAATGGTGGTGACTTTTTTCTATCAATAGTTGCTGGTGACGAAACTTGGTGCCATTACTAAGAGCCATCCACTAAGTTACCGTCGATGCAGTGGAAACATTCAAGTTCACCACCACCGAAGAAGTTTAAAGCACAATCTTCTGCAGGCAAGGTGATGTTAACATTTTTTTTCGACCCTGAAGGACCCTTGTTGATAGAGTTTAAGGAACCTGGAATAAATGTCAATGCAAATCTGTATAATGAAACTTTGAACAAGCTTCATCAAGCAATAAGACGGAAACGTCCAGGAAAACGTACGAGAGGGGTCATTTTGCTGCACGACAATGCTAGGCCGCATGTTGCTAATGTGGTATAAGAAAATCTTCAACTTAAGAAATTGAGGGTTTCAGAGCATACACCCTATAGTCCTAATCTAACGCCTTGCGATTTCCATATTTTTGGACCGCTGAAAAAGGCGGTATCGGCATTTTGATTCTGACGCAGAAGTACAGATAGCTGTGGAAGACTTCTATAATCAGCAGCCACAAAAACTTTAAGAGCAGGGTATACGTCGGTTAGTTAAACAATAGAATAGGTGCTTTAGCTGTGA
>JABXWE010046123.1:0-15609 GCA_014611495.1 Limonius californicus
ACTCTAATATTACAAAAGCAATGCATAAAGTGGCGTTTGAGGTACTGGGAACAATAGATATAAGAAAACGGAAAGACCAAGAATGGTGGACAAATGAAATGGCGGAACTGGTCGAAGAGAAAAATAACGCGTATCACAAATGGTTAGTTAACAGGACCCCAGAAAATAGGCAGGCATTTAAAGAAAAAAGACGAATTCTCAAGAGGAAAGTAATAGAAGAAAAAAACTTAACGTGGTAACGAAAATGCCAAGAGATAGAAAGCTTAATAGGGGGAGCAAGATCGACCGAAGTATGGCGCTGCATAAAAAGTATGCGATCCAACACAGCCACAAGGATAAATCCTGTTATACAAATGAAGGAATGGGAGGATCATTATAAAACGTTATTGATAGAAATTCGACCGGACTACAGAATAAATATAATACCTCCGATTACACAAGAGAACACAGTAACGATCACAGTAGATGAATCTATAAAGGCAGCCAAAAGAATGAAAAATGGGAAATCGCCAGGACCGGGTGGAATTTCAGTGGAGCTTATAAAGAACGGTGGAATTAAGTTAATGGAAAGAATAACACACATGATGAATATATGCATGAAGAATCGTAGCATCCCGAAGGAATGGAAAATCTCGTACATTACCAATGTGTATAAAAAAGGAGATAAGAGAGACCCCAAAAATTACAGGGGACTGAGTGTAAATGGTACCCTAAGCAGACTGTTTGGAAGAATACTATGTGGCAAACTACAAGCCTACACAGTAGATGAAATTAGTGAAGAACAAAGCGGTTTTGTACCAGGGAGATCGTGCACAGATAACTTATTCACACTACAGCAACTGTTAGAAAAAAGAATATCCAGAGGAGTCGACACTCACCTTGCCTTTATAGACTTTGAAAAGGCCTACGACTCAATACCTAGAAGTAGACTTTGGGAAATCTTGGAAAGCCTAAACATTAATAGCCAAGTAATAGAAATAATTAGGGAACTATACACTGATAACGTGGCATATATTAAAAACGGACGACAGTACTCAAGCCCACTACATCCTACTAAAGGACTTCGACAAGGTGCAGTCTTTCTCCATGCCTTTTTAATATTTACCTGGAAAGTGTCCTAAGAAACTGGAAAAGAAATTGTGGAGGAATGGGGGTGCCAATAGGGGAGGACCACTTAGTGACCATGTGCTTCGCCGATGACCAAGTGGTTATAGCACAAGATTCGTATGACTTGGAGTTCATGCTTCGTAGACTGTATCAGGAATATAATGCATGGGGTCTAACAATTAACCTAACCAAAACGGAATACCTTGTCGTCAACTCTAGCGACAGATTTGACATCTTGATCGACGATAATGTACAGTTACGGCAAGTGAACAAATTTAAGTACCTGGGAATTATAATAAACAAAGATGGATTGGGGAAAGAAGAAGAAATAAGATATAGAATACAACAAAGCAGGAAAGTTCTTGGGTGCTTAAATTCTTTATGGTGGGACCAGCACATCTCAAATAACACAAAGAAAATGCTGGGAAAAACATTAGTGGAATCCGTGCTGTGCTATGGGAGTGAGGTCTGGACTTTAAACAAGGAATCTAAAAGGAAGATCTCCGCAGTTGAGATGGATTATTTAAGAAGAAGCGCGAAAGTATCCAGGCTCGACAGAATAACAAACGAAGAAATAAGGCGACGTATGCAAGTAGAAGAAACAGTGGTACACAGAGTAGAGAAACGGAGTTTGAAGTGGTTTGGTCACATTCTGAGAATGAACGAAAATAGATGGCCCAAAAAATTGTTTAAATGGATACCACCTGGAAAAGCGAAAAGAGGAAGACCCAGAAGATCTTGGGGTGCTGGAGCCAGACAGGCGATGGAAGACAGAGATTTGAAAGAAGAAGACGCACAAAATAGGGACCGATGGCGGTTGGGAGTGGGAAGACGGCATATCGCTGTGTGAAAACCCATATATATATATATACAAGTAAACTATTTTGGATATTTTAGTGCTAAGAGTAATTTAGTAATAAATAATGCCAGAATATAGAAATAAATAGCAACCGTTTTGCCGAAACTTTCCATAACGGCAAGAAAAACATTAGATTCCAGTAATCTCCTTTAATAGAATAAATGTTCTCCCTTGTCACAACGCTTCCATATCTATCCGTGTGTTTATAATGAACCAAAGTAAAAGGAAGCCGAATAAGCAATACAGTGCCGGATATAAATTACTATCATCGCCACCCAGCAGGGGTTTCAAGCCTGTCTAACGGGGTACCTAAGCAATTTACTATCTCTTAGCAAGAGTACCGCACACTGTCATGTTTAGGTACATCAACCCCCAATCCCTATAACGCATTATTACACACACGATTAAATATTTACAATTTCTTACAAACAGCATATGTTATCAAAACAACTACGTAACACAGATATATAGATAAAATATTATACTTCAGGAATAATATAACCACAACACTGTCATATGTATCCGTATGTTTATAATGAAGCAAATTAAAAGGAAGCCGAATAAGCAATACAGTGCCTGATGTAAATTACTATCATCGCCACCCAGCAGGGGTTTTAAGCCTGTCTAACTGAGTACCTAAGCAATTTACTATCTCTTAACAAGAGCACCGCACGCTGTAATGTTTAGATCAACCCCCGATCCCTTTAGCGCATTATTATACACATGATTAGATATTTACAATTTCTAACAAACAGCATATGTTATCAAAACAACTATGTAACACAGACATATAGCTAATTCAATATACTTCAGGAATATTATAATCACAACGCTTTCATATCTATCCGTGTGTTATAATGAACCGAAATAAAAGGAAGTCGAATAAGCAATACAGCGCCGAACAAAAATTACTGTCATTGGTACTATGGTGGACACGTCGGGGTCACCAAATATGGTGCTTTTTTTTTTTTTAGAATACATTTTCCGGATCAGCTATACAAGAGCTATACACAGAACTGTTCATTGTACATTTTCACTTGTCACTATAATCGCATTAGGAAGTTATTCACTGAATAACTTCAATCACTAATTTCTTCTTCAGATGTTGACAATACATCTTGCGGTAGTTTGCGTTTGAGTCGCTTGTGGACAAATATGGTGCTAGGACCTTATTAGAAGGTCTTAACACCATATAACGTATAAATAAACGACGAATTTGGAGAGAAGAATTTTATTTTTTTATTTACATAAGAAGGAAAAACGTAACTGTTTATAATACATAACGACCGTTGCCCCCCCAACGCACTACAGTACCAAGCAGGGGTTTTAAGCCTGTCTAACGAGATACCTGAGCAATTCACTATCTATTAACAAGAGCACCGCATACTGTAAAGTTTACATCAACCGCCGATTCCTTTACTGCACTATTATCCACATAATTAAATATTTACAACTTCCTGCACACCGCATATGTTATCAAAACAACTACGTAACACAGACATATAGCTAATTTAATATACTTCAGGAATATTGTACACAAAATGCTTTCGTATCTATCCACGTATTTATAATGAACCAAAGTGAAAGAATAGAAAGAAAGGAAATATAATAATATTTGATGCACCATCTTTTGCGAACATTAACAACTTGCAAGCAAAAATCATGTGGGTTAAATTAAAAAATCTGAAGGTATACACGAGAATATGCAGGCTGTTTGGGAATCGTTTTATATGTTACGACTTCGTTATCAATAGTAGAGATACCTGAATATTTCTAGTTTAGTTTTAAATACTATGGATGCTACAAAATAGCGGATTACAAGTTTTGATATTTGCTTCTAACCTATAATTTTTTATAAATTTGAAGTGAGAAATAATAATAGCATATGTTGGTGCTCTTAAATCATTATTTTGGAACAAATATATTTTTAAACAACATAGTTATGTTTTAGTAAAATTGGCCATAACTTACGAAAAATTACCAACAATTGATACAAAAAAGCAAATTAATGCTAGCTGGTTTTAAATGTACACCACAGCCAAATTATCGTGGTACACTTATTAAAACACTGGAAAACTTAATTTTTTAAGGCAACTATATGAGTTGCACTGCTTAGTTGGAAACTCCAATTGTTAATTTTAAAGGTTATATTTTGTAACATTTGCTTACCTTTACAAGGCGGGAGGCACTACACTTCACGTTCAATATTCAAAGTACCATATTGTAACTGCATTTGCGTCATTTTTCTTATTGTGTAATAGAAGTGTGGCAAAAAAGTTATTTGCAAAGAAGCAGTCGTGACACATACAGTAATAAAAACGAAACCTGCGTCAGAGATAAGTAATTTTTTTCTTCGTTTTCTGAACTAGAAAATAAAAAAAATTTGCATTCGCGTGCGCCAGTAACAGCTAGATTACATTATTTTGCCGTCAATGTAATCACAATGAATTGTTTAAAATTAATGCAATCGTAAAAACTTAGAAGCAATGATTTGGAAGGCCTACAAAATGGGTTATTAGGTATTTATTATAAAACGCATCTCCAAAGATTTCTTTGTACATTTGAAACATTTATATTTATTCGTTTATGTCTAAAGAAATGGTTTCCTCTGGATTGATAAAGCTGTTTTATTTTGCAGGGAAGTTAGAATGACCCAAATCCGTTGTTATAGAGCCACTTAAATCGCCTAGCTTAAAAATTCAGACCTTCGATTTTAATCCATATTTATTAAACATTTACTGGAGATTTGATATTAATTTTATTATTCTTTAGTCTAGGGTGCCCTTGTATAAAATCGTTCCGTTTCTATGTTTTACTATTACGACGAACTTCCTGACGAACTTCGTTTTTATTTCTTAATGGATGTTTAATTTAAATTTTTTATTAATTCTTGCAGATTAAAAAGTTCTTACATTTGACACTGACGTTTTTTCCACTTCTCAACTTTAAAAACAATTCACACACGAACGATGCTTTTACGAACATACGAAGCTCGGATAACAAATAAACAACCCACGCCACTCGGGGTCTTCGCAAAAATTGGAATTTTTGCAAATTTTCACTACGTAGACGGAAGAAACACAATTCTGTTGTAGCAAAACTAAATTTAATTATTTAAATGACTGTTTAAAGGCATTCATTGGCGGCGAAAATATATGTTGAATACTACAGACTGCGGCACATTGGAAGCGATAATCCGTTTCCGACCTGTTCAGTTTTTGTCTGCGCAGATATATTCTTCCTTTTCATATAAATGGAATTTATTACTTTTTGTTTCTCTTCAAACTGAAATGTTACTAAACCTAAAGGCATGTTAATATTTCAATTACTATAATGAAACAGAAAGAAAAAGGGAAAATCTATCTTCTTTTTTCAAATTGTGGGTGATTAATCTTTTAGTTAAATTTTTCTACTGAATCCACTATACTAACATTTTTATCAACTGACTGTACTTAAAGCTGTTGTTGCTATTGCAAGGATGATTTCGATTATGTATATTGTTTCTTATTGTTACTTCTCCGACTGAGTATTTACCGGGTAATTTCCAATTACCAACCCTCATAAACTGGCCATCCGGTTTAAGAAACCTGTAGTTTACGATTGAAAAGCACTCAGCAATTTAAATATAATTATCTATGTAAATAGCTCTTTTTTTTATAAGCAAGGTGGATCTAATATGACTAAAGAATTGCCCACATTACCATTTATTAGAATTTATTTGTGTACAAGAATAGTTGAATATTATAAATAACAATTTTCTGACACAAGGTATTTTTTAAGAATTTTTTGCACGCGCTTACCTTTCTAATAACCTTAGCTTACATTTAGTGTTGTCTGTTGTTTCTGTCCTGCTTTTGATATTCTAAACCTTTGACATTGAAATAACTGTCTTGCTATATAACTTGTATTTGGAGAAAACTAATTTAGACGGAAAGTTTTGTCGGCCTTAAAATAAACCTGAAAAACTTTGGACACAATTTTGATCAATATATTTAAATTATACTATATTATAAAAATAAGTTGATTTTTCGAAAAGTTGAAGTAGGAGCTATTTCGACCATCGAATATCAAGCAACATCCAAATAAACCTAAAAAAAATGTTATCCGTCGCTATGTCGAGAATCGTAACTTACTTTGAGCTGCTAATGTACATTAAGGGCATTGTTTTTAAAAACGTTTGCATCCAAACCACACAAACGGCTAAGTTTATTTATGACCTTGAAACAAACCGAAATAGCGGTTATTTGGGACTGGAAAATTCTTTCGCAGCTCACTTAAGATTGATTCGTTCTGAGAAGTAGCTTAATCTCTAAACAAACAGTTAACACTAGGAAACTTCCCTTGGAAACTAAAGTCTGTCAAAAATAATTCAAATAACCTCTTAATTTTCAATTTTTTCCTTTTGTCATTGAAAAGGCCGTTTGACCTTGAAACGAAAATTAATTCCTAAACAAAGGCTTAAGCTAGAAATGAGTTGTAATAAGTTCAAAAATAAGGCATTTCAACTGAGAACAAAACCATTTCGGTATCTTCTGGGAAAAATGCAACATGAAAGTGCACAAAAATACAACAAATGCTCTTGTGCTTAGCAGACGATAACAAATTAGGGGGTTGTTAAACATTTTACAGCTGAATTTCAAACGCCGGCGCCTAAACCTGGTCTTTTTACGACGCCAGGCGTCGTTAATCCCTTTACACAGCAACCGCTGCCCGCGAACACTTCAAGTTTACAATTTGCGAACAATCCCAAACACAAAGCCATAGTTTGGTTAAATTTGGATATGGACGTGAGGCTCTTAAAGATGATTTATTCGGGGCATTTTTAGAGCGTCGTAGTTTTAAAAGCGCACATCGTAAAACTATTTGGCTGTTTACTGCGGGACGCCTTAAATCTTAGCTGATGGACGAGCCACGAAACTTAGCTGGGCAGCCATAATTTGGTGCACATTACGAGAGAACTAATTTATTTTCTGCGTGGGAGTTTTGACTCGAAAATTTACGCAAAATTTAAATAAAGAAAGTGCTCGCAAACCGCAGCAATTCCTGTGGGCCCCAGGTGGCGCTATTTTTGGCCCGCGAGGGCAAGGGCGAGGGCTCCGGGAAGATGGATGGTTTTGGAAAATGCTAGATTGAAAATTAATGATGCGTAGCTGCATCTCTTGAAGGCTTCAGGTTAGTTAGACACGTGACAGAGCTCAAAAGTTTTTTTGAACGATTGGAATATTATTGGATATAGTTTAGAAAACCTAAAATATTCAAAACTACATAAAAGCCCTCAGAAGCAATATATTCCATATACCTACAGTATAAGAAAGTAATAATATCTACACAAGTTGCCTTGAGAAATAGGAAGAAGTTCATACAGTGGTGTGAAAGGTTTTCAAATATTTTTCATTTAATCATTGCAAATATAATGCATGTACTTAAACACAATACTAGTAATAATAATGGCCCAAATGTTGATCCATAAGAAAACGGAAACAATTCCATATATAAAATTTATTCAACAACAGAAAAATTGTACATTATATATAATACTGTAGTCTACACTTGAACGTTTATTACAGTACACACTAATTAATTTTAAATTATTTGAGTACTTAATAGGCCATCCTTTGTTTTTAATAACTAATTCACACCTTTTTGGCATAGACATCTTCCTTCGTAAAGCAGTGATACCAGACATCAATTCGGGGTTCGATTAATTTTACTTTTTTATGGGCTTTTTCTTGAAATAATGTTAGAAATCCTCTGCCGTAAATTTTTTGTAGTATTTAGGTCCGGGGATTATGCTGGCCAATCACACAAGATTCAACAACCTTTGATATGTGCAAGACGCATTATCATCTTGAAAGATAAAGGTTTTGTCAAGAAATAACTCTTTTCCACTAGACAGCTTCTTCTCCTGTAGGACATCAATGTATTTAGTTGCATTCATCATGGCAGATACAACATGCAGTCTACCAACGCCTTCAGCAGACACGCAGCCTCATATCATGACATATCATATAACATATAACATATCATCAAATGACAGAGGCTGGATGTTTAATTGTTGGCAAAACACACTGTCGTGAAATTTCTTCTCCAGGAAATCTTCTAACGTATATGTTTTCTGCACCATTGTTACTGTTAAAAGTAGATTCATCACTAAATAAAACCCTTCGCCATTGTTCTGGGGGCCAATGGCGATGATCCTTTGCCTATCGCAAACGGTGAAGCTCTGTTTTCCTGTTAGGAGGTATTTCTATGCAACCCCTAAGTCCAGATTTAAGAAGTCTCCGTCTTACAGTAAAAGTGCATACACTTACACCAGTAGGTTCGGACCATATTTTATTTAAATCTGTCGGATAAACACTTCTGTCGGCCAGGGTTGTCCTCCGTAATACCCTGTCGTTTCTCGCTGATGTTTTTCTTTTGACGCCCCTGTGCGATTTATCATCAATTTTTGCCGTCTCAGAGTATTTTTTGATCACTCTAATAACTGTGGGTTGATTGCACTGCAATTTTATAGCTGTTTCACGACTGGAAGTGCTTTGGTTATGAAGACATAAAGACATGCAAAGTGCAACTGAATAATCTATAGTACCTGCAGATGTATATACCTTTACATATTGCTGTTTTACAACAAGCTCCAATTGAGATATCTTAACCTATTGCTAATTCTAATAAAGCTAATTTAAGGTAGCATGTAAAAAATGAATTTTTAAATCACACATAAATCAAATACGTGGTAAATGTTAGCTTCCGATCCAGGAATTTGGTCTTTTGCTTCTGTGCAACTTGACTTCCAGGTTTCAAAACAGGTTGTTTTGTTGCTCTACATCTTTGGGAAAGCATAAAGGATACTTTTCAAACTTATCTGTGTATTCTATAATTTTACATATATTAGTAAAAATATAGTGGTTTTGACAGCTAGATATAATAATGTTAATTTGTGAATATATTACTTTTCTTTAGAGAAAAATATGTTTGAAATAATATTGTTATGTATGTAAGGAAGGTTTGTGTTAATTTTTATTGCCTAACTTTGAATATGTTTATAATAATTTATCTATTTAATTGGAAAATTAATTCTCAACGTTCTTATTTTATAGGTCGTGTGAGGTATCAATATTTGAGGAAATTTGCAAGGAACATTTTGGTGTTTTCCTTTTTTATGTAACTTTAATAATAAGAAAGTTATTGTAGTTTATAGAAATTTGTAATTATTTTAGTTAACTTAGATATGCAATTTGATTGATTGATGGAACCCTTTGGGGTTGACATAAAAAATTGAAAGTTTTGTTCCGTATCATAGCACCAAAAAAATTTTTGTGAAAATCTTTTGTTAAAAAACAAGTTAGTTGCATTTTATCCCTCAACGAGGAAGTACGTTCCTCCTACGGCTCTAATTATTATATTTTATGTTCAAGTTTATAATTAAGTAATTAAGTGAATAAATGTTTGTTCCCCGTTTATCGTCGAAATAAAGTGTTGTTTTCCTCTGTAAATGTGAAATTTTGGAAAATTGTGGAGAAAATTACGAATTTTGGGAAAAATTAAAGTTAGGGTGGGTCGATTGTTTTTTATTTATAACGGCGTCGCTCGTTAGTGTGATGTTTTGATTTAACAAGTGAAAATTATACGTCAAATAATTAAATTTTATTATTCTGCAAGAGATAATGAAATAAATATTTTTAATTGCATCCAGTAAGGATGGAACAAGAAAGTTCGTCGAAACAAAAAGTGCAATAACATAAAACAAGTTCAACGAAAATAAAAGTGCTATAATACATATGGTTTTAGAAAACAAAATAATTAAAAACGAAATTGTGAGGTTAAGTGTGTGGATTTCGCTTTTGTCTATCCAAAAGACAATTACTAGTGATTTAAAATTGGGAAAGAACTTACCTGCGTACATCTAATTGCTGTTTCCTGTGTTTGGACATCACCAACTGCAGTTATCCATCTTTCTTTAAAAAAAGAAAAGCCACGGACAATGCAATTGCCGTTCAACTGACAACACATATTTATCTTAACGTAATCCGAGCAAGTGAGAAGAAAAAGGTACCATGGGAAGCCAGCCACATTTGAATCATTTGAAATCAGGTATGAAGTAAAGTTACAATAAAAAAAAACGAAAAGAATAAATAATATGGTAGTAATACTAGTTGTTTATTATATATAATTTTGAATAAAAAATTAATTTATATGTTTTTGTCAAGGGAAAGCACAGATAATTGTGATTTGACTTTGTTAATTGAAATGATAATTTGAATTTCCCTGTGTTTTCTTTTGTTGTACATGTTTGTTGCAAGCCAGAAAAGTTATATAGAACGACCAATTGTAGCAGCTTACCTGAAATCAACTTAAAAGGTTTGTGACAATATTTGACTTGTGTTGGTTAAACAATTTATTAATTTGGGTATATGTTTAATATCCATATAGGAAAGGATATCTTGTTTAACAGTTTAATTTGTTTATGGCGCCCAACATAGTAAGTTAACCAGGCACAATTTCATTTAATGTATTACAATTTCATATGCTGTATTTAATTTATTTAAAACCTCATAGTATCATAGTATAATAATATAGGGATAACTCAGCAATATTGTATCTTTGGAGTTCTAAGTACCTAATTGAGAGATAAGTTGTTGGCATAGTCATTAAAATCAAATATTTAAAAGTAATGTTTGGAAACTATGACAAAAATGTAGCAACTTTTTCACACCACTGGTTATGAACTTACAGTAGTTAGAGTATGGAAGTAATATTATATGAAACTTTAAACAAAATATACGCAGTTCAACTCCTGAACTAATACGATAAATAGAAACACCGTTTAAGTGACATGAAAAATATTTAATATTTGTTCAAAGAAATCTTTATTTGTTCTGTCTTTATTTTTATTTATCCGTTGTCATGGCAACGCCTACGTCAATATCTACATTTGGTTCACGGCTAATCCCACAAGTGAAGAGTTCCGTTGCAATAAGCCGCGGAACTTCATGTTCGGCTTTGAGCGTCTGTGTTTGAACGATTTCAACAATTTTGAATTCACATTTTTGCTGTAGTATTTAATGATATTTTCTCTTTCATTGACATATTATTTGATGTTCTCCAAAAGAAATCATTAGATATTAATATTTGTGTTACAAAAATAAATAAAACTATTAAAGAGGAAAGGGGATGACGATTTATTTGATACACTCTTCGAAAAGACTAAGGAAATAGCAATAACACAAATCGATATTTCTAAGTGCCCTAAGCGCGAATACGCTAGCCTTACAAATAATGACATTAGAAGAAAATATAGCATTGCTTTATGAAGTACTGGATCACATTGTAATGGAAATGGAAGTAAGGTTTCAAGACTACGATAAGTTACAATTCATGTCTTCGGCTGATACTACGAAATCGGAAATTCGGACAATATGATTCGTGTTTTCCGTCTAAAGCATTTGAAAGTTTAGATCAATTTTATGGCAAAATATTTACAAAAAGTCTGCGTTCAAAAACGAATTAAATCTTCTTTATGCCGATGAAAGTTATCGCAATCCACAGACCCAAGAATTACTAGAAAATCTCAATGAGAACAAAACATTTTTTACCGAAGCCTACAAATTGTTTTGCCTCATATTAAATATTCCGTCGACAAGTGCATCAGTGGAAAAAAGTTTTTCATGCCTTAATCGAATAAAAACGTACTTAAGAAATGCAGTATCTCAAGATAAGGCATTCTTCTTTGGTAAATAGTTCAATTCAAAAACAATTCTTATTAGAATTAATAAAAAATCAACCATTTTACGAAGACATAATAAATAATTATGCTACATTAAAGGACAGAAGGATACACTTGGTCTACAAAAACTAGGTAAGTTGACATTGAATTATATTTTTTCTATTTGTTATTATTAAGGTTATTATAACAGTACTTCACTTATTTTTTTACCCGCAAGCCACCACTCCTTAATACTCATTTCACATTTTTGTACTTGAGATTATTGCATTCGACGTTATTGTGTTGACAATTTCACAATTAATCAGGTTAAAAGATTCGATTTGTATCCTATAAGTCATTGGCATTCGATGTTGGAATTTTCGATGTTAAGGGCGGAGACGATTGTTTTATTTTATTCGATTTCAGTGCCATCTATAAAATAATAGGAAAACTAGGATGAATATAACAACATACATAGTTCAGTACCGCCGCCGGTAGCTCGGATAGGTTGGCCGTATGCCTTTCACGCAGCTGTCCCGGGTTCGAATCCGGACGCCGAGGTCGGTGGTTTTTTTCTGAGCGATAAAAAACGCTAAAACGGCCCTTGTTCTCGGATAGCAAGTAAAATCGCAGGCCCCGTGTCCAAGTGTTGTTGGGCACGTCAAAAAGGATACCCTCAAACAGGCTAAATTTCCAGGTGTGGTAGGATCGCTCCCTGGCGTCGGTGGTTAGCCATAGTAGCAGAAATAGGCCGACGTTAAATAAAAAATAAAACAAACAAACATAGTTCAGTCTGTATTGAACAATTGTGTATTTTCTAACCTACCTATCTTTTTCAAAAGCAGATGTCATGAAAAAGCAAAGCCGCAAACCATTGGTAGTAAAATATATACATTTTTCAGAAAAATTATAATTTGCCAGCAATTCCTAAAACTATACTCTAAATAACAACCAGTGTCGCAATGTGGATGCAAGTTCTAACTGTGACATAAAAAAATAACATTATTTGTATTTTATACCGCTTTAAAAACAGTTTTGTTGAATGTTCTCAAACAAGAAAGAGTAATTTTTAATATCACATTTTCTTAAAATTTACAAATTTATTTTCATAATCACCCTTGAAAATAAAAACTTCATATGACCATTTTTAACCGATGTTTTCACAACTTTTCCACAAACGTTTTTGCAAATACAAAACACCAAACAACTGCAAACCAGTGCTTCAATATGGATCAAAGTACTACCTGTGAATCAAAAAATAACATATTTGTTTTATACCTGTTTAAAAATCTTTTTTAAATAATCTGTTTAAATACGGAATGTTTGCAAACATGAAAGAGTAACTTTTAATATGCATTTCTTTTAATTTTCAGTTTTATTTTCCTAATCACTTTCGAAAAAAAAACTTGTTACGACCATTTTGAATCAATGTTTTTTACTTCAATTTCTTCCCCAAGAGTAATTATTTTTGTAAATGCATGTTTAATACTGATACGTTTCAATGAATTTCGAAGGATTAATATTCCTCAATATTTTTTACTGGATTATTTTCCCGGCCAGTTACTATACAGGGTGTCAGCAAACTACGTAATTAATTGCTTGAACATTTTTTCCGTAAGTCGAACAATCTAACCCCGCAAATTACCGCACATCTTCAAGTACAACGCCTGTGCGTTCTAATGTTTGACGAAATTTCACTCAAAAAACTTTTGGATTGCAATAAGAAACACGATTTTATCGAAGGCCTCGAAGATCTTGGAGAACTTGGGAGGAAAAATGCATACGCGTCAGAAGTTGTGGTTATTGTTATGATTGTTGATTTGCTGCAGTGTTATCCACAAAAAGAGTCCTCGTTGTATTTTTCTGTGTGTAAAATAATTGATATAAAATAAACTTCTTGTTGCTCAATCAACATTAAAAACAAAGTAAAAAATCAATGAGGAATAGTACGATCGGGAATGTAAGCGAGGTTTAAATATTTCGGACTGATAGACTAAAACGGTAAAGAACAATATACAGGGTGGGTTAGCTAAGTTTTCCCTCCTAGAAAGTGGTTAACGCAACCCACCATACATACATAATGGCAAACAAAATCAATTTTACTCAAATTTAATTAAATTGATCAATGCTACTTACTTATGATAGTACTCAATCGATATGCCAATTTAGTTAAATTTTAAGCAAGTGTAGGTAACGTTTGTGATTCAGCAACGTCAAATCTAGTTATTTATTAAAACAAGCTACTATTTAATGCAAAATAATTAACATAACTATTTCTATATTCTAGAGACGTCACTCCGTTGTCTAGTCTTTTTGCGCACACTCTAAAGGTCTGTTCACACTCAGCACGCCCCTGACAGTAAGATATTTTTAAACAAGGAGAAAGCAGTTTCGTTGCTTATGTTTGGTGAATTCCGCAAAAATGCGGCTGCAGCCAGCAATTTATACATCAGGCGCTATGCAACCAGCACACCATCGTCTAAAAAAGTTAAAACTTTTTTAAGACACAAAAGTAAATTTGTTAACGCTAGAATATGTAAGGCTGGAACGATTACAATCACGGAAAATGAACTAGCAGTGTTAGAGGCATTTCATGTAAGTCAAAGACATCTCAGCACAAAGTTGCTATTAGTAGAATTTTGAAAACAAATCATATAGACTTGGTAAAAGTGAAGTGCGTTGAGGTACTCTTCAAGGTACCACTAAAGCAGCGTGTTAGCGTAGATTTCTGGGTGTTACTCCGGTGCACGAACAGCATTGAAATGATCCTCAGAGAATATAAAAATTTTGAAATTTCTTCAACTTTTTTTTGATCCTTTTAAATTATGTAAAGCTTAGCAATGAGGTAAAATTCTCAAACATTGGTGAAATGAATACTCATAATTCCCACCACCAAAAGAATCCGCTTTGGATATGTAGTTCTCGTTTTCAGAGTTTTTCTTGTAAATGTTTGGTGTGGCATAGTACATAATTTTGGACCACACTTCTTCCATGAAAATTTAACTAGACCACGTCACTTGCATTGCGACTAACATTTTACCTTGGTTGTTGGAAGATAACACTTTGGTACTGACATAATGGCTCTGCTGCTTCCTGAAGATCGATTATGTAACGTTGTTTAAACTTGTTGATTTATGTAACCCATTGACCATCGCAAATTCAAATCTAAAGTAGCTGAGCTGAATTTGTAAATAAAACACCAGGAAAGTTCAATACATTTATTAAAGAAAATACAAACTGCAGTCAGTTGGGTTTATTTAACCAGGAATCTTTCAGGAAGCGTTTTTCTCATGTTATTCGGTAGTTGGGTCACACAAAAATGACTGTATTGGGTCTGCTTCCACAGAGGCTGGGTTGTACGGAATGTTTCTACAATTTTCCCCACTCTCGCAAGGACTGCAGTGGACCCTACAATAGTGGTCATATTTTCTTAAGATACTTAAATTGTAAATACCTTTCGCCTAGTTAGATGCAAGGTCGGCTACACCGCAGACATTTGCTTCTAGATGTAAAAACATTTTGTACAGTCCTCATAAAACAAACATTGATTAGGGGAAATTCCTTGTTCAGTAGTAACCACCAGATTCCTTTTCAGCAAGACCAGATCGTTCAAATATAATTTGTTTATAAGTTTATTAAAATGCATTTTTCTTACTGGACCTGAGTCTTCAAACCACGGGGTAAGATTTTGACAAATGAGTTTTGCATTCAAACGGTTCTCTCTCTCCTGTATGAGTACTAATATGTCTTCGCACGTTACCCTTCTTTGCGCTTACATAGTTACATATAGTACACTTGAAGGGTTTTTCTCCTGTATGAGTCCTCATATGCATTTGCAAGCGACTCTTATGTGCACTTTCATAGTTACATGTATTGCACTTGAAGGGTTTCTCTCCTGTGTGAGTGCTCATATGGTTTTTCAGGCTACTCTTATGTGCAC
>JABXWE010046127.1:0-11324 GCA_014611495.1 Limonius californicus
TATTTAGGCAATAAATGTACAACACATATTTTTAAATACACTTCGTTTTATATTAAATGCAGCACCCATTAGAAATAAAGCTACGGGTTTCAAACTTTGCTAAAATAATGTTTCATTATTGCGTATGAAATGATCGGTTTTCATAAAAAGATTAAGAATTGTAAGAAAACAATAACAACAACGAAAACAAAATTAATAATATGTAGCATCGCCATGAACAGCAATGCAAGCATTTACTCGTCGTGGCATGCTTTCTTTCAAGTGGTCTATGTTCTCCTGGGGTATCTCGTTCCATATAACCTCAAGTTGGTGTCTCAGCTCATCTAAGTTCTTAGGAGCTCTTGGCAATAATCTTAGTCGCCGGTAAGGATATTCGATCAGTGATAAGTATCGTGTTCGTGCACGCCAGGGCAACATTTGCAATTGTGTTTGTTGGAGGTACGTTCTGGAATACTTGCAGTGTGTGGACGTGCGTTATCCTGTTGGAAAATACCGTTTGGCAACGTCCGCATGAATGGTACTAACACCGGTTCCAGGTCATTATGAATATAGCGATGAGCTTTAAAGTGCCTGGGACGAACACAAGAGGTGATCCGAAACAAATCGCACCCCAAACCACAACTCCAGATGTTAAAGCTGTATGGCATCTTTCAACAAACTCTAGATTTCGTCTTTCTCCACGATATCGACGTACCTTCCTACGGCCGTCATTTGCCCACACACAAAATCTTGATTCGTCACTGAAGATAATGTCATTCCATTGCTGATTCCAATGCTGCCGCTCTTGACACCAAGCAAGCCTAACAACCTTGCGATATGCAGTTGGAATGGACGGTAGGATCGCAGTCCAAAAGAAGAGCTTGCATCCAGTCTACAGTAACAAACCTTGTTGTTTGAAAGCGGTCTGGTGTAGCCATTCTTCCAAGAAGTCGATCTTTACCAACTTTGCTGCTACGTAGAGGTCTACCAGCTAGACGATTTCGCTGAATGCCTTCTTCTGACCAAGCAGACCATATCCGTGCAACTGTAGTGTGGTTCCGATTTACCCTTCTACCAATTTAACGAAAAGAAAGTCCAGCTTCTTTCATACCGATAATTCGACCTCTATCAAATTGTTGAAATGTGGTTAAAATTTCTACATTGTCTTACTGGAGGCATTTTAAAACATTAATTCTGTCAGAAAATGTAACAAAATCTCTTCTTCTTCTTCTGTATATAGGCCAGTGGCCTGTTACCTATTACCTACTAATTAATGTTTACTAAATATTGTTTTGTTTCTAAGCAGCAAGTTGATGAGAGACAGTAGACGAACACCACAGCCACTTCATTTTTTTAATGGAAATAGTGTTCATTTTATCCTCAATAATAAAACATTATTTCAGCAAATCTTCAAAACGTAGCTTTATTTTTAATGGGTGGTGCATTTGATATAAAACTGAGCATATACGATTGAAACTTTCCTATTTAACTTCGTAGAGCTAGTTAGCTAGCACTAAGCACGTGGCTGATATTACATTTTATAGTATTTAACTTCAGCAGTATATTATGAACGCATTAACGCTACATGTGGTTGCCCTAGACAATTACTACGGTTAATTAGGATGCAGCTTTAGAATACGGTCCTATTATCTTTACATGTTTACCTCTACTACTAGGATTCTATTTTTTAATTTTCTTAAAAAATTAATTTATTTAATTTAATATTGTATTACATATAGTACATATACACATCCAAGCTTATATGAAATCACTCAGTATTTCCGCTTTTGTTAAGTACTACTGAAATTTTGTTAATGGAAAATGAAAGGCACTTTATACTAAGATAACCACATTAATTATTAACAATAAAAGAATATAACAAATGCATGAAATTATCGGTAACGCACTAAAAATATACAAATTAAAGAATTGGAATGGTTGATTAAAAAAATACATAAACTTGTTTATCACTTTAACAGTCAGTGTTGCCACCTCTAGCGCCAATACGATCTTCAGTGCGACGAGGAATACTCCTAATCAAATTGTCAACTAATTAAACTTTGGCTTAAGGAACGCAAAGGAGTTTTCTTTCCCATCATAATACCTCCTCAAAACATTACCGTTCCTGCTTTATATCTTGGAAGAGATCTGCCAGTTTGCAGTGTAGCTTGTCTGCCTCAACCTCTTAACACCCGAATTCGACGGTCATCTGATCTCAGACCGATTCTGGTTTCATCTGAAAAAATGATATTTTGCCAATCTTCAATTGTCCAGTTCTGGTGTTCCAGACACCAATTTAGAAGATCAATTTTGTTCTGCCTGGATAACTCGCGAACGTTTAACTGTCTCCTGCTGAAAAATTTCGAACAAGTCTCTTTCGTTCTATTTCAACTGAAATAGCATACCCTGTAGCCTGCAAAAGTTGCCTTTGGAGCTATGGATGAGAAGAGGTTGGATTTCTTCTAGCTATTTGAATTAAAAACCGGTCTTGTCGATCACTAGTTACTCTGCGGCGACTTTGTCTATGCCTGTTCTTGAACGTTTTCAATTCTAAAAATCTTGCATAAGTTTTTGAAACAACGCCCGGCGAGACGCCCACCATTGCTGCGATTTGCCTTTGTGACATTCCCTGCTCAACAAGAGCAAGAATTCTTCCCCTGTGATCATCTGACAAACCTACGGAGGACATATTACCTTTTTTGGACACAAAGTTAAATTCACGCTGACACTTCGATTTTACAACTGGACACAAATAACAAAATTTTTAATAGGCATCAATTAGTTATCTTATTTCAAACAAAAACTTTTGTCTTATCTGCATAACAGGTTATCATAAATTTCTTATTATTAGTAACAAAAACTGGGCGATTCCATATAAGTTTGGTTGTGTGTATTATGAAAATGGTGAAAAACTAAATATAAATCTAAAAATAAATACGAATCATTTCGTTTCTGTCCGCAGTAAACTACACTAATTGTATGACGTCAAAATTTTTTTAAGTGATTGATTTTATATACACATTAGAAGTAGCAGATGTGAAAATCACGTCAATGCATATTAACGGTTTTTGAGGTTTTGCAGTGCATTTTCAAATATATAAAGCCCAAAAGAAATGCATTGTTAAGGATAAATTGATCATGATGCCTGTTTTCTAGTAATATCGCATCTCATTTTACCGAAAATTATGAAATAAATTACAATTCTCTTCGAAGCTTCAGCTTTTCCATACTCACATTAGATAAAGTGCCAGTTTATAATAAATAACCTACTCATTGTTAGTACTTTGTGCCTAGGGGACTATATTTAGTACCATTTCTAATATGGCTATTTAAATATTCTAGGTTTAACGATTAATGGTTATCTTATAAAATAGTTAATGGCACTTATTTTAATATTTTACTGCGAGGTTCCTAGGTGATTTCGCTATAGTACACAATATAAATATACCAGTTATAAAACTATATTACATAGCTAGTAAACTTATAATAGATTTTGAAACTCACATTAAGTAATTTTTATAGCCTAATATGGAGGCTTCGATTGTGCTGTTGATATGATACGGTCTATTTCAGAAAGGTAATAGTGAGAGTGGCTTTCTATATGAACACCACTGGAAGGTAGCACAGAACAAGCCGTAAAGAACTATGTGGGAATAAAATTAGTAAAACTGTCGCTTGAAATAATGCAACCAATAATTGCAACACATTTCTACTTATCTGAATATTGCCTTCAAAAGACTTTTATAATACCTCATTATAATTTTTAAAAGTATCTTCTCGTCTTTTAGCAGTAGCAACACAAATTTTCCTCAAACAAGTTTAGGACTAGGTTAATCCTTTAAGAGTCGCCAAGTATATTATTAGGACTGTTAAAAATCCCCCTACTTGAGGCAGGAAACTGGTTTGATATTGACACTTTTAATTGTCTATAAAATTTAAATGATTTGAAGTAACTAATTAATAATTACCGAATTTAATAGGTAATGTTTTCTTTGAATGGTCCCAGTTAACAATATAATTAAAATTATTAAATTGATTTTGAAAACCTAGTTCTTTACTCAACATTAGAGAACTTTTACGATATTATTACATTTTTTTCGTGAACTACATTGTGATAGTTATTATTACCATCTTAATTATGATGCATTACATTTAAATAATAATGAACGAGCTATGCAGAAATCCGATTTATTATAATTTTAAAAATATCTGCAGTTCTTCATTCATTTTAACGATGAAAACTATGTACATCAGTGTCAGTACTTTTATTGATATGCGGTATATTTTGAGATAGACAAATACTAATTTTCAGATTATATAACATGAATTTAAGAATGTTATTGCAGAAAATATATTTTAAGAACTCGAAACGAAACATTTTATGAAACAATCCACTTTATCATACAGCGAGTTAATTTAAAAACTTACAATGCGTTATATCTCTGGGAGTAGAAGAAATAATGAACTTTTCTAGAAAACGATTCTACAACACGGAGGCAGAATCATAATGACTGAGAAGATAATATTCCCATTCAAATCCTAAAGTACCCCAAAAACATTTCAAGTGGTGACGCACACTTTCTGATATATCATTAAAGCTCTTAAAAAATGGTATCCAGCAGCAGCAAAATGTTTTCTTCCCCGACTCATTTCGGAAAAAAACTAGAACTGTTATTGTAATTCCAATTTAAAAATATACCTTAAATGTTCAAAATCATTTCTATTATTCTCTAGGCAGAAGAAAAGTATAATGGGGTCAAATCTGAGGCTCTTAAGGGCCGCCATTCTATTGGTCTTCTATCAATCCATTGTACCGTATAATATTGGAAATGAATAAGAGAGAGAGCCAATAGAATAGCCCTCGAGGTCTCCAGATTCTACCACACTACACTTCTTGTTATGGGGTCACTTAAAATCTGTTGTCTACAAAACTCATCTTTAGGCCATCGCACAACTGCAACAACGAATAGTTCAGGAGTGCTGAGCTATTCCGCGGCAAACCGTCCAAGTTGTTCAGAGATAATTTGAGAGTAGACCGTACTATTAGAAAATAATGAATCTCAATTTGAATATTTAATTTTATATTATTATATTTGAATTACAATAATTACTCTTGAATACATTTTATTTTTTTCCGAAAGGAGTAGGGAAGAAGAAAAAGTTGTTGCTACTGGATACCATTTTCTAAAAGCTTTTCAATGAGGTATCGCAAAGTGGATATTGCCATCCCTGTCCCTAACCATCCCTACGTAAAACCAGATTACGCCAACTCGACCGCTTCCAATCGGCCGAACAAAACCGACCGCGTCAACCGACCGCGCCAAACCGACGGCGTCATACCTCCCAAAAAACGTCTGACGCCAATCTACGCCAAATTACGTTAGCTGTTTAGCTTAACTTTCTACTTTAAACAGATACGAAGATTTTATGTTGATTGATTATGATGATTTGATGTTACATTAAAACTAGTCTAGAAGACTAACCAACAATTTTTATCTAACTTAAATTAACTAAATGGATACGCTAAGAATTCACCCACCGGTGTCCTCTCAGTTCTATTTTGCACACTTTATTCGTATGTTACCACGTCACTTTTGCTCTACTTTTCTCATTGACACTTTCACGTCTCTTTACACTAGCTCAAATGGTTTGGTCCCCTTGAGCCTTCTCAGTAGATCTGTACGTGGTAATAAAGCCTGGTCTCGTGCTTCTGGTAACGGTTTCTTATTTCTTCTGTCACAGATTCTTTCCCTAGATCCCTGTGGATATCACTGTTTCTAGCGTACTAGGGCGCATCTACGATACTCTTCAGTACTTTGTTCTGGTAATTTTGAATTTGGTTGATGTTAGTTTTCCTGGCGTAGCACCAAAGTCCATTATTGTTTCTTTAAAGTACACTGCCCCAGGAAATTAACGCACCACAACTAACAATCGCAATATTGTTTAGAGTATTGCATGTAATGAAGTACGTTTAATCATATATAGTGCTTAAAATGAAGTAAACCATATTTTATCCAAATTAACAACAATCAACGAAATTTAACAACAATCAACGCAAAAATTTAAAAATCAAAATTCGAAAACTGAAACTTTGTAAGTTTACAGGTTCAGTAGGCTGTGTTTCTGCCTCGACTTGTTATGACAGCTTGACAACGACGCTCCATGCTTGAAATTAACACACTTAACTGCTCTTGTTCAAGATTATCCCACATTTCCACTAATGAATTCCCTAGGTCGTTAAGAGTTGCAGGGGGTGGCTGATGGTATCGTACTTGTCTTCCGAGAATGTCCCGGAGGTGCTCAATCGGATTCAAGTCGGAACTTCTGGCTGGTCATTGCATAACAGGAACACCAACGTCGTCTAGGTATTCTTGGACAATTCTGGCTGTGTGGGGCCGTGCGTTGTTGTGCATTAATTGGAAGTTGTCTCCGATGTATGGGGTATACGGCACAACATACTGTTCTAAGATGTCCGTAATGTACGCCTGACTGTTTAAAGTGCCGTTGGGGAAGATGTGTAGGTCTGTGTGGGCCGTGAAAGATATGCGTCCCTGTGCCATTATTGAGCCACTACCAAATGCAGTCGTGGCGGCAAAATTGCATTGAGCATATCGTTCATTTGGTCGTCTAAAAACTCGATTGCGCCTATCACAGCTCCCTACACAAAATCTGGACTCGTCTGTGAACAAAATGCGTCTCCAATCTTCATTTTCCCAATTCCAGTGGTTTCTAGCAAAATGCAATCTGTGTCTGCGGTGGTCTGCAGTTAATTGTGGGCCAGCAGCTGGTAATCTGGCTCTCAGATTTGATTCCAGAAGATGTTGGCGAACGGTTTCAATGCTAATCTGCACATTATGTACTGCTGAAGGTGTCTTTGGAGGACTGTTGTGGTGGTAAAGCGCTGTCTTAGTGCCCGCATTCGAAGAAAACGATCTTCTACAACGGTACTAGCACGTGGTTGCCCTTGCCCTGGTTGCCTGTCATGTTCGTTAATTTCTCTGAAACGCTGGATTACCCGAGAAATGGTTGTGTGGTTCACCCCAAGCTTGTCAGCGATAGCGCCGAAAGACTACCCTTCTTCGGACAAAGTAAGGGCTGTGACACACTCATTACGACTTAAATTTCTTGAGATACGTTGCATTTTAAATAAGACTGATCGTACAAGCAATTGTTTGATGACAGTTACACGATTTGATATGTTTTAAAGTAAAACGAAACTGCAAGTAAATTGTAAATGTGGATGTAAAGTTGCTTAATTTTTTTAACAAAATTAAAGATGTAGAAACAGACCAAGAATAACATGTGTCTATCAGGTTTCTATCAGATATTCATTCCATGCATTTGGTTGAAGCAGATAGCGCACTACTTTTGATTTATCGCAACATTAATTATTGGTGCATTAATTTCCTGGAGCAGTGTAGTAGCTTGATTATTATTTGAAATTTCCTCTTTTTCTTTAGTATTTGGTATTTGCGTCCTGTCTACACAATATTTTATTTTCTGTCTTCTTTTCTTTTGCGTTGTTTTGGTTAGTTCTGGCATTTCTTGCATTGAGAGACTAGTTTTGACTTTCTTAGAGATTCTATTTCAACCTTCATGCCTATTATCCCATTTATCTCGTATATTTGTTTGTCGTTTTTGAAGCTTAGCATAAATAGCGGGAGAGTTTCTTATCTTTTCTCCATAGAATATTAAAGGCTTCTATTGTTTTATATCGTTGGCCATATAAATCTTCTACTATGTTTTTTTGGAGCTGATGAGGACTGTAGCTTTCTCGCCATGACTTCTATGTTTCTTGTTTGTTTATTTTCGTATGAGTAAAAAAGTGCTTCTTCTCAATTAGTAAGTTTGTTAGTCTATATTCTTATGCAGAGTCTAGGTATATTTATTTTTACTTGCTCATTATTCATCATAACTGCTTAAAATATAAACTTTTCTGGCTTTAGTTCGCGTTCTAATGCATCATAGTCATAGTTAAGTTGGCCCAAAACAATTGGTGGCGGTTTCATTATTTTTACTGGATATTCTTTTTGCGGCTGTTTTACTTCTTGCTGTTGTTGTGGTAATGTTTCCGGCGATGTAGTCGTTTTTCTTTTTTTGTTCTTTTTCTTTTCATTTGGCACCCTTTCCGTTTCTTTGATGAGTTTTTCTTCATCAGTGTAATATTCATTTTCTTGTTGTTGGGCTTATTGTTCCAACTGTACACTTGAGATCAATTTCTGTTCATTTCCCTTATTTATTGCTGCTTGCATTCTGCTAGTTGCTGCTGTGATAGGAAAACATTTTGTTGCAATACAATTCTTGCATTTTATTCTTCTTGCCATGCATTATTTAAGGTAATTTCGTTTGGGGTTTCTATTTTAATTCTAATATTTCTTGTTTGTCTGCCATTGCATCAGTGGTGTCGGAAATTGTTGATACCATAATCTTCGACACTTTACACCTGGTATGTAGGTTTTAGCTACGTCAGCATCGCCGTAGTAGGCCGGGTGATGATCCGCTAACTCTTCGAAACTCAAACAACTACTAATCACTACTACAGTTGTCGATTTTTAAAAACTTGTAACCGATTAGCTGTCTAGAATAATTGGTATTTGAATAATTTGGTGACTAGTGTGTTATGAGCTGAATAATTGTTGTCGTCAACCCGTAACAAACGGATGCCATCAATAAATAGTTACAGTAAATGCTTTTCTTTGATTTCAACTATCTTCGCTTTCTGCTGGCCCTCTCTTTAAGTATTTCGCGCCTCCCACATACAATACAGGGTCCGCCAACGATCTGAGGAAGTAATATTATGGCCATATTTTAAACAAATAAATTAAAAGTTTGCATCAGATATGTAGTGGTTTATGTCAGCTATATTTTAAAATTAGTTTCGTATATACAGGGTGTTCCACAAATATGTGGCTCAACAATAAATACTTTTATTAAATGGAACACCCTATATATTATTGCATTTTCTTATTCCCCTCACTTCTCTGAATAAATTATAGAAGGTACCCTATGCATAAATTAAGTACTTTTTGAGTTATTTAATTTTTTTTTGTGACAAATCCAGAGGTACTTGGAAACGTTATTATCTCGATCAAGAAATGCAGTAGGCAATGAAACTTAAGTATACTTATTTGACATGAGGCCCTAAATCTAATGCGTCGTACCAAATTGATTTAGATTGTACAGGGTGTTCAAAATAACTTGCCAAATACAAGCATCTTTAAACATCAAAAACTATGTTTTTTTAAATAGAACACCCGGTATATTTTGACTTTATTTGATGCAGAATTAACTTCTCTTTCAATTTTATGTAAAGTTCCCTGTACCTAAATTTATATTTTTTGCGATAATGAGACTTTTATAAATTTTTATTATTTTAAAATTGTGAAACCGTCATTTCTGCCAATAGTAGGCTTTGACTACTACTAACAATTGGTTTGACAGTAGTGGTTGTCAGTATATATGTATATGCTGCATTAAAGTTACTTTACAAACCATGAATTTCTCTCAAGAAGAACTTATAAATATGATATACGTGTTGGGTGAAGCAGACAGAAATAGTTTATTGGCGAGCAGATTATACGCATTGCGCTATCCTATACAAGAAAACCCAGAGTCGACACATTAGAAAATTTGCGAAGAATATTAGATCAAGCAGGTAGTGTTGTCTATTCTAAGAAAATAGTTTCTAATATAGCTGTAATCAACGATGGTAATGAGACGCCAGTGCTTCTGTCGATACAAGAAAATTCAAACTTAAGTCAGAAACAGATAAGTGCTCAATTAGACGTTAGTTGTGCATCAGTAAGGCGGATTATAAAAAAAACATAAATATCACCCCTATCATATGCAGCTCCATCAAGAGTTGCATGATAATGATTTCCTTACTCGGATTGAATTTTGTAATGTTATGTCTCAAAAAATTCACCAGCAGCCCGATTTTCTAAAATCCGTATTATTTACCGACGAGGTGACTTAAAATAATGGTCAAGTAAACAGGCATAATATGCACTGATATGCAACAGAAAAAACCCATTGGGCCAGAGAAGTGGACAATTAAAATCAATCGTCAGTCAATGTGTGGGGCGGTATAGTGAGAAATTACATAATTGGGCCTTACTTCATAGACGGGCGGCTAACAGGCGAATCATATTTGCAATTTCTATCAAATAAATTGGAAAATTTATTAGAAACTGTTGACCTGTTAAAAAGGCATGAAATGTGGTACAAGCATGATGGTGCGCCTGGCCACTATTACGGTCCAGTTAAGTATTATTTAAATAACTGGCGACCTAACCATGGATTGGAAGAGGTAGACCGGAGGCTTGGCCTCCATGATCCCTAGATATAAATCCGCTCGATTTTTTCTTGTGGGGATTCGTCAAGAATGGAGTTTATAGGGAAAAGCCAACCACGCCGGTAAAATGAAAGCTCGCATTATAAGAAGATTACAGTTATGCATTGGAGAAGAAGGGAGGATATTTGAACATTCAATGTAATTTGTTATATTTACGTATGGCGATTAATAAGATCTGCTTTTTGAAAAAAATACAAATTAATTATAAAACAATTTTAATAAATTAATACTTTTCAAATTTTAAATCCCATATTCGCAAAAGTATTGATTTTAGGTTTAGGGAACCTTACATAAAATTGAAAGAGAAGTTAATTCTGCAGAGAAATTCATAGTTTGCAAAGTAACTTTAATGCAGCATATACATACATACTGACAACCACTACTGTCAAACCAATTGGTAATAGTAGTCAAAGCCTACTATTGGCAGAAATGACGGTTTCACAATTTTAAAATAATAAAAATTTATAAAAAGTCTCGTTATCGCAAAAAATATAAATTTTAGGTATAGGGAATCTTACATAAAATTGAAAAAGAAGTTAATTCTGCATCAAATAAAGTCAAAATATACCGGGTGTTCTATTTAAAAAAACATAGTTTCTGATGTTTAAAGATGCTTGTATTTGGCAAGTCATTTTGAACACCCTGTATAATATAAATCAATTTGGTACGACGCATTAGATTTAGGACCTCATGTCAAATAAGTATACTTAATTTTCATTGCCTTCTGCGTTTCTTGATCGAGAAAATAACGTTTCCAAGTACCTCTGGATTTGTCACAATTTTGGAAAAAAATTAAATAACTCAAAATAGCTATTTGTGTATTAAGAGCGCAAAATGATATATTGTCGATTGAAAGAGACAGTTGCCGCGCGACGAAGGAGCGCGGCAATCTCTTGAAATCGACAATGAATTTGCGCTCGAATTACACACAAGATTTTTTCTACAATCGAGAGTTCACATATTTCCAAAAATTTATTTAATTTGAGGAATG
>JABXWE010046133.1:0-19754 GCA_014611495.1 Limonius californicus
ATTGAGCGACAAATCTGCAGAACGCCGAGGCCACGGTACGGGACCGAATCTTCCTATCTAACGTCGTGGAAACTTGTCTTTGAGAAAGCTTCTTATAGCATTCGTGGAATGCGGAGGGGCTCCATCCATCTGAAACCACGGGTTATCGATGTTTAAGTTTTCTACTTCCGGAATGACGTTCTTTAACAGCTCTAAAAGTTTGGCTTATTGAAATTACCGTCAATAAAATATGGACTGATAAGATTATTTTCAACTATTCCTAACCATACGTTAACTTCCCCAGTGTATTGACTGTGAGTTAAGTTGTAAATGGCGGTTAGCGCGGGATCAATATCTAAGGAATAAGATTAGCAGGATAATCGATAGTGGATAGATGAGAAATTATAATACATACCGAAAATATTGTGAATTGACTTCTACATTTATTGTGAAAGTTGTTTCATCACTAAAAACAATCTTATTAAAAGTATATTCATGTTTATTTAGGAAATTAAAGAATGTTTCACAGAAGATTGTTCTTTTTTCTTTCTCTCATCGAATAGTTGTTGGTGATTAGAAAATTTGTACGATTTATATTTAAATTCTTTTGGTGTTATACATATATAGGTTTTAGAAACATTTAAATGTGAACCTATTTCTCGTAGTGATACTCTGGTGGTTTTTCTTCAACCTACCATAAAATATTTAACTTAATTTCTTCGGTTTAAACGTGATTACTTTTAGTTCTTATTTTATGGGAATTTAATTGATTTAATTTTTCTAACAATTGTTTATATGGTTCCAATACAAGGAATAGGTCTTACTGGATATTTTAGTGAAAATGAGTCTCTCACAGTTCTTAAGCTGTTACTATTCTGATACCACATTAGAATTTCCGCTTTTGCGTCTTTACTGTACATGGTTGTATAAAAAACGCAAGAAGACATTAAATAAAGACTAATTTAATTGTTTAACCTTGAATTAATTTGATTGTTTTGGCCACAAGATGCTTTAGTTGTCTGTATAGTTGGTTGCCTATATACTAGGCGTAATTGGTGCGTTCTTTTTAAAAGTATACATAGGCAATGTATACTAAAAAGAAAATTTCCCTGTATATACACTTCTTGAAACCGACGGAGTTCCGTGCTCCTAAATATTCTTCATGGGGTTGAACGTCCCATTCTCTATATATTCGGGGAAATAAGTCGGCAAGTTTGCTAGATAAACAGCTTGAGCATGTTTTATTTACCGGCGTATGTTTGCGTTATCAAGCGTCGGCTCAACATGCATGTATGCAAGCCGGGAGATATTTGAACTATTTGTAATTAAATCATCTCAATAAATAAACTGATATTTAATATATAAAAGTAATGTATGTGGAGATAATAATAATAATGGAAAGGTCAGTGGTTTAACGATTAGCAATCATTAAAGAATATTTTACATTTAAGAACGTCTGCGAAGAGCGGGTTTAGCAAAAAACCATATAGATGTGCAATTATTTATTTAACAATTTGGGTTATGTCCAATTAATGAAAGGTTCAACTCACCGCTATTTGTCTAAAACAGTGTTTTAATTATTGTTTAAAGGCACGCATTACCTTTAGAATTATAATTACATTCGTCGAAGTTGACAATTTTTGAACTTGCTCAGGCCTGTCAGTTGTAATTGATGTACGCGCATCCATTATTCTTTTTTGGAGATCAAGAGTTGGGTATACTATTTCTTTAATTGTGCCCGAAAGAAAAAGTCTAGTGGGGCGATATCGCAGCTTCTTGGTGGCCGTGGCTGTACAGCTTCTCTCCCAATCCCATGTGATCCAAATACGTTATTGAAGTAATTCTTAGCAATACAACTATAGCGAGCAAGATAGCCATCATGTTAAGTACAAAAGTTGTTGTCGTACATTGAATTCTATACTTGGGTAAAATATGTTGTACAAAATCCAAATATTGTCCAGTTAAACTTTGATGGGAGAAGAATGGTCCATTAATATGGGTATCTATTATATCACACCAAACATGCGAGTTATGCCTATAGTCACGTCACCATTGTTTGAGAATTTTACCTCATTTCTACAAAATATAATACGCAGTTTAAAATAAATGGATCCAGAAGAAGTCGATTCTCGAAGAAATTACATTATTTTAACCTACTCTGAGGGTTATTTTCATGTAGCTCTTGTACCAAACTAATTCTTCTAACTTAGTGTTCCCCAACTTTCTTTCATTTGTTGAATCGTATCGGCCTTTCGAGAACCGTCGTGATTTCACGGGACTTCTCAAATGTTCTATAAATGTTTCTGTGAGTACAAATAAGGCTTGAAATGGCAAGACGGCAATAATACTGCAACAGTGACCGACAGTGCGAAGGCGATGGTCCGCATTATTTTACAATGTGTTTACGAATTAAGCGACGGCATAGCAATCTTCTTGTAAGATGAAAATCACGTAGAAACGTAGACGTTTAGAGATCACTTATTTGTGATGAAGCTACTTGGCAGTTGTTTGTAGATGTGGATGAATTTATCATAACCTACGAGGTAGAAGAGCAACATATCACAGTTTTATTTGCATTTATTGAAACTCATTTTTTGGAAACTATTTTATAACCGACAACATAATTGTAATCTATGATTGGGTTAGAAACCCATTTCCAATTACTGAAGGTTTCTCAGTTGAAGAAGAGGAATAACGTATAGACTTTCCGCTAAGCGGCGAAATTAGAAAACAATTTGGATCTTTAGCGCTGTGTGAATTTTGAGCCAGTGTTAATAATGAATTTTCGGCTCGAAGGTCAAGAGTTGTATGTACACTTTTGTCATTTCCAACAACGAATAACCCCGAAAACCGCGAACAATATACGTTTTCAACATATTATCACAGGTTGAGGATCACTGACTTAGATCTCTTTGATTGAGATGGTGGTTCTTATAAATGGCATCTAGCACTGCTAGTTCATTCTCCATGTTCGTAATCGTTTCTGCCAAAATTTTGTAGAATTGTGGAATACTATCATTTTTAGAGAAGTTCCAAGGCGCCTAAATATTTTGTCAGTTGGTGGGCTTCTAGTTGTATAGCGCCTAATACGTAAATTGTGGACAAATCCGTCTTTTCATTATTTGAAAATATCTTACTTAAAATTTAACTAAATTGACAGCGCGACTTAGTATTTACATAAGTAGACAACACTAATCAATTTTATTAAATTAAAGTAAAACAAATTTTGGTTACCATGCTATAGGAATGTAGGATTACATCAACCACTTGTACCAGTGATGGTCAGTCATGGGTGTTTTAGTACGATCCCGAAGATGAAAGAAATGAAACGCCAAAAATTAGAAAACTATCACAACACCTACAAAATTTCTTTTGCAAAACTCCAGAATCAAAATCATTCTGATTGCCTTTTTGGATAAGCAGAATGTGATCCATAAAGAATTTGTGCCTGAAGGACTGAAGTGCGGCCGCATTTTTCACAAAAATAATACTAGGTTCCTGTTACATGATAATGCATCCGCCCATTCTACCCTGATTGTGAAATTATAAAGTGGAACCTGTTTTTCAAGGTTATTTCAGGATATACAAGATTAATAAAAACGTGACATCTGAATTAAAAGCGGTTTCTTCCCAAGCCTTCGCCGAATGTTTTCAAAAACTTTTAGAATGTTGCAATGAGTGCATTAAAGTAAATAGAGCATATGTAGGAAAATAAAAATATGGGTTGAGTACAAAATATTGTATAGTTTACAGCATACGTTTATTAGAAATGTTGTTGGTTATGCTATTACCAAAATAAACGTATGTAACATTGATTCTTCATTTTCATTTTTATTCGTGAATGTTTGCTAAAGCGAATGAGTTGTGCAAAATGGGCAAGAACTTGAAAATCTGTAATTTTATTGTAAATATTGATAGAAAGTACAGGGAATTTTTATTTTTAGTATACATTGCCTATATATACTTTTAAAAAGAACGCGTCAATTACGCATATTGTGTAGGCAACCAACTATACCGACAACTAAAAATCAGAAGCAAACGTCACTACAGTTGTGAATTATTTGAGTATGAAGGTTATGTTGATGTTTAGCGTTTATATTAAATAAGTATTTCACCCTGTATATAGGACGCAAATAATGACTTATTTGTTGAATACAAAAATCGACAGGGTGATGTTTCTGTAAGGTCTGTGAACATTGTACTTCCTTTGTACAACCAAATGTATCAGCGGCAAGGTGGTGTAATGGTCAGCATAGTTGCCTCCAAGCAATTGATCCGGGTTTGATTCCCGGCCAACGCAGACTTTTTTTAATTATTATTTTTTGTTATAACTTTTAATTATGATTTCTTCAACGTAGCATAAAATATTTAATTTCATTTCTTGGGTTAAAATGTGATTACTTTTAGTTCTTATTTTATGGGAATTTATTACGCATCCCTCTGATTTAAATTTTCTAACAATTGTTTGTATGGTTCGAATACAAGGAACAGGTCTCTAGATATTTTAGTGAAAATAAGTCTTTCGCAGTTCTTAAGTTGTTACCCTTCTGATACCACATTAGAATTTCCACTTTTTCGTGTTTACTGTACATGGTTGTATAAGAAAACGCAAGAAGACACTAAATAAAGATTAATTTTATTTTTTAACTAGAATTAATTTAATTGTTTTGGTCACAGCATGCTTCAGTTGTCTGTATAGTTGGTTGCCTACATAATAGGCGTAATTGACGCGTTCTTTTTAAAAGTATACATAGGCAATGTATACTAAAAAGAAAAATTCCCTGTATAATTCTCAAAGAGGATCAAATTGACTAAATCTCCTATGAGACCTACATTTTACTTTTTCGTTACACACATTCCCTAGTTTAAATTAATGGTGTTACTTTTTGTGATTTTAGCACTCAAAAGTTGCACTTAACAAGACTAAAAGTAAACCGATATTTTTATTCCGAAATTACATGGAAAGTCACTTCAGTCTCGCCAAACCCGATTCCTGTAAATCATTTTAGAATATCTTTGGAATAATTTACAAGGATGTAGTTGACATCCGCGGCTTTGTGCGGACGGCTTTTCCTGCCCTAAGTTGGAAATTATTCGCGGGACGGTTAAACTTTAAATTTTCACGGTATTGTGCGGCTTAACTTTATCTTTGCTTTTCATTCTTGTTAGAGCAATTGTTGAAGCCACACGCACAATTCTAATCAAATTCTTACTGTGGTATTTTAGTAAATAAAGAGTGTCAAAAAATTGGTTTTAGTAGAGTGTCTTACAAACAGAAGAATTGTTTAGAATCTCAACAATAGCTTAAAGGCGTTTTGTCTTTATTAAGGCACGTTTTAGGCTGATTTCGAAACTAGAATAAACATTTTTATATCTAGTTAAATTCTAAATATAATGTGTCGATGGTGGCCATTTCATTTTTACAGAGTGCTCTCCTCCCTCGTAGAACTTTTATTTTCCTAAATATTATTCGTTTTCTGCGTTAGACGTTGATTATGGCTTGGATTCGATTCCCCAGTATTACCACGCAGCGTACAAAAACATTGTGTTGCAGCCCATGGTACACAATTTCCCAATCCGCTTGGAAATTTTGAAATCTTAAGGGCAAAAACCTCTGAAATTTTTGTCGTTCCGATTCGATGTTAAACTGTGGTTCTACTTTAGCGTTGGGGAGAAGCACATGATAAAGAAGAGGCCGGTATCTGGCAGTGAGATATGGAAGGCTGTTGACGTCGACGACTACTATAAGAAAATACTCATTTTCTATCATTTTCTCATTTGGTACCGCATATTGATTAAACGTCAATCTAAATAAATCCAGCCTTTTCTATTTTTCTTATTAAATCACATACACACTATTTAGTTGTTTGCACAATGCAGTCTTGTTTTTTGTTGGCGTTCCTGGGTGATTCGCGGCCTTATAAGCAAACATTGTTTTTCACAGACTGCTATCAAAAAATAATTTTTCTCCGTTGCATTTTATTTGCGAAGATAAGCCGAACAAACTTCTACTATAATAAATTTAGTGTTTTATTTTTTTGTCGACTTCTCTAGTTGATTCGCAGCTCACTCTAAGAAAACCCCGTTTCTCAGCCTTAGTTCCCTCCTCAATTTGCTAGGAGGAACTACTTTATTTTCCTATACCTTTCTTATTTCTGCAATCAAAATAAATGTAGAATTACCGTGTTTGTTTACATACCTCATTTATTACCAGTTTATTAGAAGAAAAATCTTGTTCACTGAGTTTCTTACTGATAGCTTTATTATTTTTGCAGATACATGGATCAAACCTTAATTGAAATAAATGTAATCTCTTTCGTTTGCTTCTCTTATTGATTTGCAGCCTGTTATGTTCATTTAATTTTGCCACTTCATCTGAATTAAAGTCATATTTTAATAGCTGCTCTGTAGCCGATTACTATATTGTTATTTCCCAAATACAGTTTTAGTGAACCTTTTGTTGTTGCCATACAAAATTGCCGATTAATTTATTGTCAGCGCGCTTAGCCATGGACATTTTCTGGGAATTTACGTGTTAAATTGTTCTGGAACTATTGCACCATATTTCGCAATGTGGTGTAATATTTTTGGCCGATGCTTGTTCGCGTTGCGTTTCCTCTCGAGTCGGCTATCCACCTCTGCTCGGCCCGATAACATCGCGGGTACCGCTAATAAATTAAGAAAACAGTGGACGCTAGGCTTTGAGAGTGAACTGACGTGTTTTCTTTTGGATACCGGGTTGTGTCGCAGCTCTTCTGCTAATTGAGTTATCGTTTCGTTTTTTACGTTAGGCAAAAGAATCTTCGACTTGTGTCGGATTAAAAATATTAACAGAGTGTCAGCTTTGTGCAAAAACAATTCAGTGAAATTGTTTACTCGACTTTGTCGGATAGAAGCAATCAAACCCGTGGAAGTTCTGTTCTTCAAGCTGTTTTAAGTGATCCTCCCGTCCAGCGGCGGAGATATTGACATCTGAAATTCCCGCTTCTTGTCTTTCGACGTCGAAAAAGCCCTGTCAGAAGCGATCCAATCTTCAGGGGCGTACCAGCGACCTTAGGAACACCCCAGTTGTGCCTCTCTCTGCTCCCTACCGAACAACACTGAGGTAGCAGAAATTCTAATTGTGTGTTGAAAACTTTTTCCGAGTTAAAGTTTCAAGTGCTGAACCCGTTTTTTTTAAATGCGATGTAAAGCGACCTTCAATCGCCAGTTGTTCTTTCTTCTTTTGGTTAAGTAAAGTGTATTCCTAAATTGTATTAATTTGTAAACTTCGACGCCACTGGCTGCGTAGATCTGTTCTAAGAAATTAAATATCGCCACTGCCTGCACCCCACTGACGGGGAGCTTTTTTCAGTTCGAACGTTCCAACAAAATCTTATTTAATCATAAATATGACCATTTTCAATGTAATCGTTATAATTTTTGTATCATGTCAGTAAACGAAAAGAAGTTGAATTATATTTGTCTTGAAATTTACCACATCTTTTATTTTTGTGTATTTTTATCTTTGTGTGAACTTTGCAAGCTTCACATATAGGAGGAGGCACAACAAAGGTGAATCCGATTCCTGTACGCTGCTGCCTTCTCGGCCTTCCACGAGAACTGGTAATCTGGTGTGATTTGGAAGGTGGTTCCCGTTAATTTCAACCTACCCTGTACACAACTAGGAATATTTCCCTCCCGTAAGCGGTTTCCGTGAAGCACCCCTACTCCTCTGAGCTAGATATAGGCCTTTTTCCATCTATCCTGTTGCGGGTCAACGAAAAAGCTCATTTGGTCCGTAACAAGCCTCTTATAAGAAAAAATCATTTCTCACGGCGTGCTGTGAGAAAAATGTTTAATTTCCTTTAACTTTGTTATTTAAAATGGTTTATGTTCCTACATCTTTGTTATTCGTACAGATAAACCGAGCAGAACTCAATAAAAATAAATATAGAATTGCCGTTGGTGTTTGCTTAAAACATTGATTCGCAGTTGACTAGAAGAAGAAGGACTTATCACAATTTATTATCCGAAAACAATTTTTACTTATAACTGTATTATTTGTGAATATAACACGGAAAAAACCTCAATTGGAATTAATGTAGTCTATTTTGTATGCTTCCCTTATTGATTCGCATACTACTATAAGAAAAATTCGTTTTTCACAGCGTGCTATGAGAAAATGGTTTCTATTCCTATAACTGTCTTTTTTAAATAAGTTATATTTCTACAACTTTGCTATTTGTACAAATAAACCTATCAGAACTCAATCAAAATAGATATAGAATTGCCGTTGGTGTTTGCTTGAAACATTGATTCGCAGTTGACTAGAAGGAAGGACTTATCACAGTTTATTATCCGAAAACAATGTTTACCTATAACTGCATTATTTGTGAATATAACACGGATAAAACCTCAATTGGAATTAATGTAGTCTATTTTGTTTGCTTCCCGTATTGATTCGCATCCTACTATAAGAAAAAATCGTTTCTCACGGCGTGCTATGAGAAAATGGTTTCTATTCCTATAACTGTTTTTTTTTTAAATAGGTTATATTCCTACAACTTTGCTATTTGTGCAAATAAATCTATCAGAACTCAATCAAAATAGATATTGCCGTTGGTGTTTGCTTGAAACATTGATTCGCAGTTGACTAGAAGGAAGAAGGACTTATCACAGTTTATTATCCGAAAACAATGTTTACCTATAACTGCATTATTTGTGAATATAACACGGATAATACCTCAATTGGAATTAATGTATTTTGTTTGCTTCCCTTATTGATTCGCATCCTACTATAAGAAAAAATCGTTTCTCAGGGCGGGCTATGAAAAAATGGTTTCTATTCCTATAACTGTCTTTTATTTAAATAGGTTATATTCCTACAACTTTGCTATTTGTACAAAGAAACCTATCAGAACCCAATCAAAATAAATATAGAATAGCCGTTGGTGTTTGCTTAAAACATTGATTCGCAGTTGACTAGAAGGAAGAAGGACTTATCACAGTTTATTATCCGAAACAATGTTTACCTATAATTGTATTATTTGTGAATATAACACGGATGAAACCTCAATTGGAATTAATGTAGTCTATTTTGTTTGCTTCCCTTATTGATTCGCATCGTACTATAAGAAAAAATCGTTTCTTACGGCGTGCTATGAGAAAATGATTTCTATTCCTATAACTGTCTTTTTTAAATAAGTTATATTCGTACAACTTTGCTATTTGTACAAATAAATCTATCAGAACTCAATCAAAATAGATATAGAATTGCCGTTGGTGTTTGCTTAAAACATTGATTCGCAGTTGACTAGAAGGAAGAAGGGCTTATCACAGTTTATTATCCGAAAACAATTTTTACCTATAACTGTATTATTTGTGAATATAACACGGATAAAACCTCAATTGGAATTAATGTATTTTGTTTGCTTTCCTTATTGATTCACATCCTACTATAAGAAAAAATCGTTTCTCACGGCGTGCTATGAGAAAATGGTTTCTATTCCTATAACTGTCTTTTTTTAAATAGGTTATATTCCTACAACTTTGCTATTTGTGCAAATAAATCTATCAGAACTCAATCACAATAAATATAGAATTGCCATTTGTGTTTGCTTGAAGCATTGATTTGTGATTTCTAGGCGAAAAAATAATTTTTCATGTCTACTATCAGAAGAATATTTACATAAAACTTTATAATATCTAATACAGGGACCTAAACTGGAATAAATGTAGATTTTTGTTGATTCGCAGCGTATTATAATAAAAATCGTTTTTTACGTGCCATGAGAAAATGTTTACTTTCTTATAACCTTATTATTTAAAATGGTTTATGTTCCTACAACTTTGTTATTTGTACAGATAAACTTATCAGATCTCAATTATAATAAACGTAGAATTGCCGTTTGTGTTTGTTTGAAACATTGATTCGGGGTTTAGTACGAGGAAGAAATTAACTTAATTAACTTTAATATTTTTAAAAACACAGAGATAAATTGGAGTAAATATAATTTTTTTGTTTGGTGTTTGCTTTGGCGTGCTGTGAGAAAATGGTTTATTTTCCTATAACTTTATTTGTGTAGATAAACGAATCAGAACTCAATCATAATAATTGAATATTGACGTTTGTGTTTGTTTGAAACATTGATTTGTGGTTTACCAGAAGAAAAATTACTACCAGACAACAATATTTACATAAAACTTAATTGTAAAGATGCAAGAATCTCAGTTGTAATAACTGTAGTCTTTTTTGTTTGGTACCCATATTGATTTGCAACCTAGTATAAGAAAAAATCGTTTTTCGCGAGAAAATGGTTTATTTGCCTATAACATCGTCATCTAAAATGAATAAACTAATCGGAACTAAATTAAAATATTTTTGGTGGACTGATAAAAAAGTGTTTTTCCTATGAAGTTGTTATTTCCGAAGATCAGAGCACCATTTTATTTCGATGAAACTCTGATCTTTGTACAAACAACTAGAAGAGTTCGTTCCAGTACTGACATAGCCATTATTCAACGACTATTTAAAAAACAAAGATTACGTCAATATTTTGAACATTGAACATTTTGGTCGTTTAGTCTAAATTGAAAACTAAAAATTGCAAGAATGCAAATGTGGATGTAGTAGTCCGAAGAGATCCCCATGCTTGAAGCTATATTTTCAACAGCGATATTTATTGTAAATGTTGCTGTTATTAAACGGTTCAGTTAATAAATCTCTCCTGATATTTCATTTAACAAAAAAATATTACTACAAGGGAGATACAGAAGTTTGAATTGATTACAACCCAGCAATCTCAATTACATCAAGTCTTTTCAGCACTAACTAACTTTCAGACTAATAAGAAACTTCCGAAATGGAATTAAATGCAAAATCAGGAAAGCGTAGTTGAATTGAGAACTCATTAATTAAAACGCAACATAATTGAATACCAGTTTGATATCAGACGAATCCAATGTTATTAAACTTTCAATTAAAACCGGGTACGTGCAGATAATAAATATGAACGATATCAAACGGTCTTCTACGGATAGAATCAAACATGTATGTACGAGGGGTATATTTTAAATAAGGTCCGTTTGTGAATGAGAGTGAGAATGGCGCGCAATTTCCGCAGGGCGCTTGCGCGTCTGCTCCCAGCATGCTTTGCGCGCGTTTAGACGCAATTTGCAACCGTATCGTCTGTCTATGTGCTGAGCTGTGGAAGTTTATAATGTTTAAGAAAATTGAGTCGCTCGCCGACTGTGAGATACGATCTGCAATTCGATTCCTGAGTGCGAGAAACTTGGCAGCAGCGGAAATTCACCGTCAGATTTGTGAAATTTACGGTGAGTAACAGTAAAGTTCGGAAGTAGGTGAGAATGTTCAAGGATGGGCGGGTTAATGTGCATGACGAGCCAGTCTCTGGCCGACCTTCTCTGATTTCTGAAGATTTGGTTCGTGATGTGGACAACAAAATTCGAGAGGACCGACGATTCATGATTTCAAACATATCAATTGAATTTCTACAGGTTTCAAGGTCAGTTTTGTACACCATTGTTTGGGAGAAACTGAATTATCGAAAATTGTGTTCTCCGTGAGTTCCAAGACTGCTTTCTGACGATCACAAAACAAAACGATTGGGCTGTGCTTTATCGTTTTTGACTCAATACAATCAGGAAGGAGATGATTTGTTGAACCACATCGTTACAGGAGATGAGACTTGGGTGTGTCACATGACTCCTGAGTCCAAGCAACAGTCAATGGAATGGCAACACACATCGTCGCCAACCAGAAAGCCCAACAGACAATTTCAGCACGAAAGATCGTGGCAACTGTGTTTTGGGACAGGAAGGAGATTTTGTTAGTGGATTTTATGCCGAGAGGCACAACAATCAATTCTGATGCGTATTGTGTGCTCTCGAGAAAAATCCGGCGTGCCATACAAAACAAGCGGCGTGGCCTACTGTCTTCCGGTGTGATGTTGCTCCATGACAATGCAAGGCCACATGTTTCTGCACAAACACAAGGTCTAATCAGGTCTTTTGGATGGAAACAACTGGATCATCCACCTTACAGTCCAGACCTTGCACCCAGTGATTTTCACTTGTTTCGGTACTTAAAGGAGTTCCTTGGTGGTCAACGGTTCAACGACGTAGAAGGTAGCGAAAACTGCAGTCATGGATTGGGCTTCTTCACAGGCAGCAGATTTCTTTGACGTCGGAATTCAAAAACTTGTTGAGTGGTATGACAAATGTTTGATCAAAATTGGAAATTATGTAGAAAAGTAGATAAAAGTATGTAGAATATGGAAAAAAATATATTTTAATGATATATACAGTATTTTTCTTATTAGAAAAACGCACCTTATTTAAAAAATACCCCTCGTATACTGTAAATGTTGCTGTGCAACCAAATGTAGCGCGTTATCGCATTGAACCTGATTCGCTAGGAAACATGCAAAATGCCGTATGTAAACTTGCTACTTTAAAGTTGTTTTGTTTTATTCGACAAGCGCTTCTAAAATAAAGAATGAGGACGATAAACAAATGGTTTCTCTCATAAGTTGCTGAGATGCATACAGGAAGTAAATGATTCCCAGTAAATGATCAGCGCTATTACACTGATAGGTCATTTTCTAAGTACCGCTCTTTGTATTTCTTACCTGAATCCTTTATATACATTTCCAATTTCAAAATTTGAACTCGTTTCGTATTCAAAGATTTAATTAAATCTTTCCAAGTGAAAAATAATTGTGTAAGCCACAAATTTTAAAATTTTCTCTTTCTGAAATACGTTTTCCTCTTCTAGTAAATCTAACTGAAAAGTATTAAGTTAGAACACGACATTACTAATGCCAGCAGTAGTATTATAATTTGCTGTAATTATAAAGTTCGTTTTATTTTGGTGTTGTGGGGTGTAACTTTAGCATGTTACTAGTGGTTTGCTTAAAACAACGCAAAATGTTGATAATGATATAAAAGTTTGTTTTATACTAATTGGGCTTAAAAGCAATGCGCGAGGTCCAAATGAACATGTTATGGAAATTAACATAATAAAGAATTATACTTTGGTACAAACATTTAAGATTTAGGTAAAATACAGCCATTGAATTACACAGCAGATTAAAGGTAAAAATTGTATCCATTGCATCAAAAATTCAAATATGCCTTACAGTAATTTTATTTTACTTACAGCATAAATTAAGTTTTAATAAAACAATTACGTTTTTTTAATCCTATCAAACTTAAATAAACCATTTAAAGTACAGGTAATTATTTAAAGACTACTATTTTACAACACGCTGTATATTGTATTGCAGATGATTCAAGAAAAAATGCTAATAGAATTTTTAGTAGTTCTGCAATAAATGTCGAAAACTTCAAAATTAAGTCTGAAATTCCTTGAATAAATATCAAGAGATCCAAAAAAGCTGATCCCCAGCGGGCTGTGGAATGAAAAGTCACGTCTTTTCTAGACTAAAGGAATGTTTATAATGTCAATTTCAGGTTAGGTTGTGTTAGCTGGAATTAAATAATAATGAAACGTCATTTTTAGGAGCAGAAAGCTTTTATTGAGCAACAGTAAAAGAAATGAATAAATCTCAACTAATGTAATGATCACAACAAATGTTGAAAATGTCTGCCTTCTTCCAAACATTTCCGAACTCGTCTTCTCATACCTTCAAAAACATGTTGTAATAATAATTGAGGTGAGTTGTTAATTTCTTGACAGTTTTTTTCAATTCTAAGTTTCAGTTCGTTTAAATCATTAACTGGAGTTTTAAAAATTGCGTTTTTCAAATAGGGCCATAGAAAAAAGTCTAAAACAGTAATATTACAAGAGCGAGGGGGCAAGGGTGTTGTAGTATTCCTACTAATGATTCGGTCATCAAAATATTCGCGTAAAAATTAATTGTATCTGCAGCTGCATGAGCTGTTGCGCCATCCTGTTGCAGAAAACCATCCCGTAGCTCATCATCGTGAAGTTCATTTAAGAAAGGTTGCAATAATTCGTTCCTGTACCTTGCTGCAATTAGTGTGCCTTCGAAAAATATTGGCCCAACTAACCTACGACGAGGACGACTCATTCCAACCCAGACTCCTATTTTCTGTGGATGAAGGGGAGCTTTAATTGTAACGTGTGGATTCTCGCTACTCCAAATCCGCATATTCTGTGAATTAACATACCCATTAAGGTAAAACCAGGCTTCGTCGGTAAAAAAGGTTAAATTTAACTGCTCATCATTGAGATTATCCAAAAACCAACGACAAAACTGAACTCTTTTTGGATAATCCTGTTCTAAAAGCTCCTGAACGGAAACAAATTGGTAAGAATGCAGATGCAAAGCTTGTCTCAATATTCTGTGGCATGTACCGTAACTTAAATCATCAACTTGCTGGCATAAATATCTAATTGGTGTTTTTGGAGCCTCGTCAATTCGTTGTCTTATAGTTTGAATTAAAGCAGGTACTATCTTCTTTGGCCCACCAGACCCTTCTTTCCTTCCAACACTTCCAGTTTCTCGAAAATTGCTGACTAAATTCTTAATCAAAACATAAAATTTTCGGTATGTAATAATTTCATTGGGATACCTCTCTCGGAATTCTACAAAACAAGGAGGAATCGAATACTTGAAAGCCGTTCCGAAAGTAAGATTCAATAATGAATGCTCTTTGAAATGTATCAAAAATCATTTTAACAATCTGTCAGATTCGTATCAAAAAAAGGTAACTAATTTATCTGACATCATAAACATTCCTTTAGTCTAGTAAAGACGTGACTTTTCATTCCACAGCCCGCTGAGGATCAGCTTTTTTTGGATCTCTTGCAGTACCCAATTGATTAAAAGACATAACAGAAGAAACCTGAACATTTTGAAAAAAAAGATTAAATTTCGTAAAGAAAGTTGAAATTTCCAGATTGTAGTTGTAAAATTTAACATTAATGTGGGAATTTCCACGATTAAAAAACTTCCCATGAAAAAAGCAAAAATTCCGAGTGTTGGAAATTTCAGAATAAAATCGCAAAATTCACTATAAAGTTCATAAATCTTCGATTAAGAATGAAAGTCCGTGGTCTAAAATTGAAAATAGTTTAATTACGTCCAAAATGTCCATAATAATTGAAAATTTTCTGAAGGTAGCTTTGGAACTTTTAAATTGAGTTCAAAGTCAAATTGAAAATTTCTAAAAAGAAAATTTGAAATTTCGAGCTCACACGTGGAAAGTCATGAAATAAAAAAAAACATTGTGATGAATAAATTCTAGAAGTGGAAATTAAAATATGAGACTAAATTCGTAAAACTCACGAATAAAGTCCAAAATACGAAGTTAAGGAAGAAAATTCCATAAACGTGTATGCCATTTAGAAAGCGAAAATTCTTATAGGTAAGTTGTCCTGACTAAAGACGGAAGTTTCAAATTTCAATCTGTAAATTTGAAATCGAAGAAATACAATACAAAATATTTTCGGAAATTTTGATATTAAGAAAGAAAATTCAAGGTAAAAAATTGAAAAATTCCCTTTTCAACTCCAATATTTCTAGAAAAATTGTAAATTAACAGTCGAAAGTTGGTAATTCCCAGAATATTCGATTAATAATACTATAAATTTTCAAATAACTTTCAAACGGTTGGAAATTCTCAGAAAGGCAGCGAGAAATTAAAAAAAAAATGAAAAATCTTGACACCAAAATGAATTTTGATAAATAAATCGATTACTCCACAATTCTACCAAACATTTAAAAAAGGAATTTAACACGGAAGAAAAAATTTCCAAAAAACTCAAATTTTTCATACTAAGATCATAAAGCACAATATTAAAATCCGAAAAAAGTTCATATACCATCAGCCAAAATCAAAACAGATGGATATTTTCAGAAAATAAACAGATATTCCAAATTTTAAGATGAAGTTGTAAAATTCATATTAAGAAGAAGGAAAGTCACGTTGAACCTATGAATTGGAATTTAAAAAAGCAAAAATTGCAAGATTCTGTTGGTAATTTTAAAGAACATAATTTGTAAATAACAGGTTACCCATATACACAATGGCAAGTTTTGACCATTCTAGCCGTTTCCACTACACAAGTTATACGTACAGGGTGTCACAATAGTAACTTACGTAAAATAGACAAAAATTGGGTGACAACGGGGGTTTTTCTGAACGCATCATATATTATTCAAAAAATATAACCCTGGAGTCGCACAGCCAAATTAAAATTTTGTTCCGATAACACTCACGTATATTTTTCTACTTTCTCTCTGTAAAGAAACCTTTCAAATGAAGTATCACTTCAACGTCCGCGCCTTTCAAATTTTTAAGTTATCCCTGTGTGTCTGCACTGTCTGTGAGGTGCCATCGGGAAAAATGAAACAGCTGAACAAACCCATAATATTCTGAACGCGATTTTTAATGTAGAAAAAATTAAAGCAGTAGCAGCAGTTAAAAACATCTGTCTTAAAATATATGCAGCTACATGCTTGGTTGCATAACCAGATCTCTCGTTCGGTTATAAAAATAGAACAATAATATCATTATATTCAAGCAAAAAATGTTTAAATTTGTCCAGCTAAAGATTCCCGAAATAGTTTGTAATATATAATTTAAAATAGTGATATATGCAACCCATCATACATCGTTGTTTAGATGTATGAGATTCCCTGTGTACAATAATAACATAAATGAAATGTGAACTCCAAAATGTTTAATATTGTCCAACTAAAATATTTGCCACTGTAGACTTGGTTGTGATTAACAGATCTTTCGCTTAATTATAAAAATAAGATCTTTATAGCACATTAAAAATGTTTAACTTTGTTCAACTATAGATCACCTGAAATCTTTTATATGCTGATTTAGATTAGCTGAAGAGATGATGCAACCCACTATGCATATTTCTATAGCTGTATGAGACTTCCTGTGTACTATATACATAAATGAACATTTTCCACATAACTTAAAATAAAGACATTATACTTTCTACAAAAATTAGAAAAAACCCCAATATTTTAACATTGCCACAAACTAATAAACTAACTTTAGAGTAGAAAAAGTGAAAACCAGTGTTACTGCCAGGTTACTTCTTCTGCACCCTATAATAATCCTTAAAATGTATGCAAGTGTATTCTATAACCAGATCTCTCGTTTGATTATAAAAATCGAACAATTATATCGTGATAGGAATTGAATGTTTTTTAATTTGTCCAGCCGCAACTACCATCTGAAATATTTTATTATAATTAATTTAAAATTATGATTTATATTAATTGAAAAAGGTGATGCAACCCACCATGCATCATTGTATAAATATATGAGAAATTGTTGGATTTTCCAAATAATTTAAAATAAAGACATTATACTTTCTACAAAAATTAAACAAACCCTCAATATTTTGAACACTGTCCCAAACGAATATACTATCTTTAAAGGAGAACAATAAATTTACGAGCTGTATGCTTGGTTACATAATTTTTTGTGAGATAAAAAAATGGAACAATAATATCATTATAGCAACTGAAAACTGTTTACATTTGTTCAGCTATATGGTAGATCACCTGAAATATCATATATGTAAAATTAATTTAAAATCGTGATTTAGATTAACTAAGAAAGCCCATGCAACCCACCATGCATCATTGTTTAAGTGTATGAGGTACCCTGTATACAGAAGGTTATAGAATTTTCAAAAATTCTTAATTCAGATATATAGCTGAAAAGTGTTGGGCATTCCAAATAATTTACAATAAAGACATATTTTCCACAAAAATTGAATTAACCTCCAATATTTCACCACAAACTATACAGGGAATTTTTCTTTTTAGTATACATTGTAATGTATACTTTTAAAAAGAACGCATCAATTACGCCTATTATGTAGGCAACCAACTATACAGAAAACTAAAAAACAGAAGCAAACGTCACTGTAGTTGTGAATTTTTTTAGTATGAAGATTATGTTCGATGCGGTGTTTATATTAAATAGGTAAATCAAAATGAGTTGAACAACAACGACGATTATTATTGTAAAACATTAAATATCAATAACAGAAAACGGAAACGAAAATAAAAACAACAGTTACAACAAGTATTCGAAATGACCACCTTGTACTTCTAAACAATGACCTAAACGGTGTTGAAAAGCACGCACAGCATTCGCAAGAAAGTTTTTTATTGCCGGAATGATGTCGGTCCTTAATAGCTCTGAAAGTTTGGCTGTATTGAGATTACCATCAATAAAATATGGACCGATAAGTTTATTTTCAACTATTCTTAGCCATACGTTAGCTTTCCTAGTGTATTGACTGTGAGTTAAGTTTTGTAAATGGCGGTTAGTGCGCGACCAATATCTAAGGAATAAGATTAGCAGGATAATGGATAGTGGATACACGAGCAAGTATAATACACATCGAAAATTTTGTGAATTGACTACATTAGAATTTCCACTTTTCGTCTTTACTGTACATGGTTGTATAAAATACGCAATAACACACTTAATAAAAACTAATTTTATTTTTGAACATTGAACTAATTTGATTGTTTTGGCCACAGCATGCTTTAGTTTTCTGTATAGTTGGTTGCCTACATAATAGGCGTAATTGATGCGTTCTTTTTAAAAGTATACATAGACAATGTATACTAAAGAGAATAATCCCTGTATAGGTATAGGGCCGTTCCAAGCCTAATGGGCTCCTTCGTGCAAGCACAAGTATGCAGGGGGGTGGGCATATGCGAGCGAAGCGTGCAAAACTTAGCAACGAAGGCGATTTTTTTAAGAAAAGGGGAGTAGTCTATTGGAGCATCGTAAGACGCGCTTAAGAATTTATATCTATTACTAAATTCGTCACAAATTTGGGTTTTCTAAGTACAAACTGTTTTGGTTTAGTAGGCATATAATATATTTTAAATGACTTGTGTATATTGTTTGTTTTATAATATAATAAAGTTGAATAAATCTAATGAAAACTACGTAAATAGATTTGAGGCGTAATAAGGAGGTTAACGATGGTAGCCTGGGTCCCATTATCTATCCCGTTCAATACGTCACTGATGACTGGAAATACTATCTATTTTCCGGATATATGACAATCAATATTTGTGTAAATTTCATAAACAAAAGTAGAAACTTTGAACTTGTCGATTTATTGTTGTTTGTTGAAATACAATTCATTTTTGCAGTTATTCATGGATTATTAAAATTATAAACTGAACCAAAATTCTAAACAATTCCAAAAAAACTGCATACTTCTTGAATCAACTTTAGTATTTCTGTCTACTTATTAATAAAGTTCATATCAGCATCAATAAGGTTTTCACGCAAACTTAACATACATATTTCCCATCGTCGATCTAGGGAGTTGCCCCCTCCCCTTTCCGGCACCCATGATGCGCCCCATGTGGAATCTATTCTACAGTTAGTCTGGGGCAGCTGGAATCCCACGGAATATATCGAGAAATTTTTTTATTCTCTCTTCTGACAGCTTAAAACTTTTCATAAAATTAAGCCACCACCTAAATATACAAGGCTTCCTAGAAAGGAGGACTGTCTAGCCTAGCGTCTCGTCGCTCACCGTCGCAAAATCGCTGCAGTTGGTACTCTTTTGGTGATACCGGAGTAGAATCCTTTGAACTGTGTACAAAATATTGATCTAAGTATCGTACGGTTGACCTGACAACGGCCAGAAGCAGTAGGAACGTTCGAGAATTAGAGGGGCCAGATGTATAAAAGGCGCACATGGTGGTTCCCCGTCATATGCAATAATTAATAAAAAATAGGTGCGTATATATATATATATATATATATATATA
>JABXWE010046137.1:0-13148 GCA_014611495.1 Limonius californicus
ATATTTGCACTTGGTTTAGGGACTGCAACCCTGCTTTAGGCTTCGACTTACACTTATTGGTTCTGATATCGTCTTGCCGGTAATTAGCATGCTAAGCTTTCCATGCCATAATGCTAGAGAACAAAGAATATGTCGAGCAATTTCATCTTAAAACATTACGGCTTCCGCCTTACCATAACCAATTCAACGCACTTGAAATGGTATGATCACTGATCAGATTGTAAAAGACAATATGATACAAAAATCGCTGCAACCAGGTCATCTCCCGAAGATGTTATAACAACTTGGAGCAGAATGCTTTAAGAAGTAGGTGGAGAAAAATGGAACGCATATGTTAATAAAGCAGAAAAGTAATTGATTCGGCGTGGACTGTTGAATATCGAGAAGATCTCTTTGATATTCAACCTTTCATTATTACCATTGAAGGCTCCGAAAGTTCTTCTGATGAATAATTTGAAGATGAAATATATTATGTGTTTAATAACTAGTTTCTGCAGTGGACGTTGCCTAACTTTGGAATCCAATAAAAAACATACCTAAATATCAGCAACTATGACGTCACGTTGAAAGGGTAATCCGACTACTATAACAAAACCTTATTTCTGCATCTATCGAACTAACAATATTATTTAGTTTTTTCTGTAAATTTTAATTTTTATGCCCCACTTTAATTTAAAATTAAATATATAATTAAATGCTAAGTTTCTTATTCTCTGAAAGCCTGTAGAAGCTGAAAATGCAAAGATATTTCGAATTGAGAGGTTATGGTCTGTTGGCACAAAGCGCCGCATACAACGACTCTCAATCAGGTACAGAAGAAGACAACAAAATTATCAACACTTTTAATACCTTCTCGAAGTTTCCATAAAAATGATGCAAAATATACTTTGTCGTCAGCAGCGATATTATTTGGTAAATATTTAAAAAAAAAACAAGCTCGAAACATGACACTTATTGATGTAAGGCGCAAATGTTATTGGGTTTCTACTATAAATGTAAGTAACATTTCTTTAACGTTGATTTTCAAAGCGATTTAAACACTCCGTATTTTATTTCGAATTTTCTTTTTCTATCATTGCATATTTTAATACCTTCAAGAAACTTTGGGTATTTAAAGTTTTTTGCCTACGTTTCATTAACCTTGGTGCGTCGTTCGTTTTGTCTACACACATAAGGTGTCCGGGTCCAAAACGACCCATTACGTGAAAATGACTGGTTAATATCACCTAGCTTCTTTTTTGTATTAAAATAAACATTCTATAGTGCACAAAGAGCAACCATTTATTTCGTAAAAGGAAATTGAACAATACTTTTCGAAACAAAGGCAAGAACTAAAAATAAACGTATACGCAAAATAGACAATGCGGAATGTAAAAATGAATATTTAGTAAAGAAAAGAACACTTAAATGAAATTTATAATTGACAGAAGAAAAAGTGAGTTTATAAAAGCAAAAAAATCATTTTACTTCTTTATAACACTGTGTGCATATTTGCTCTAAATGTTTCTTACAACAATAGTTTCCACACTTGCAGCACAAACTAGAGCACTTATTGTCTGTTTTTTTACACATATAGCATCTGCCCCTCTTTTTAGATTGAGTTGATGTTGAAGCTGCTTTATCTTGAACATTTGCTGTAGCAGATTTTACTTTTTCAACAACGTCCTTTGCGGCTTTGGTTCTAGGAAGGTACTTTCTTCTTTTAATCTGTGGTTTTACCAGCGACATGCCCAAATTTTCTAAAAAACGTCGTCGTTTTCGACGATCTTCTGAACCCCAACTATTAGTTACTTTCAAGAATAAAACGTAGGCATTGTACGAACTAATGTCAATTATATTATAGAAGACGATAAGTGGCCAACGGTTTGTTTTCCTCTTTGCTGTGTAACACATAACTGCTTTACCAAGGTGTCGACTGCCCCTTTTGTTTTATTGTAATCTAGTATAATTACAGGCTTTTTACTTGTTTGGTTTGATACTGCTTTTTCTGAATGTAATGTACTTTGCAATATAACACATTTGTTCGATTTTTCGGGAAGGTATGAGACCAAGCAAGTATCAGAAGTAAATGCAAACTTTGAAGACATTTTTGGTACATTTTTCATTTGTAATAGTTCTGGTGGAATACAAGTCTTGTTTCTTTTCATTGTACCAATCATTGTGATATTTCGCTTGAGTAGAATCTGGCCTAGTTCATATGACGTAAAAAAATTATCACATGTAATATTGTGGCCTTTCAATCCATAAGATAAGTCCAAAACAACCCGCATACCCTGATTTTGTTCTCTGACTCCTCCAGGAAGTTTTCCAAGGTACGGCTGGATGTTCCATACGTACGCTGTGTTATTGTCGCATAATACCCAAAATTTAATTCCATATCGAGCAGGCTTTTTGGGCATGTATTGCCTAAAAGGGCACCTACCTCTGAACCCAACCAATTGTTCATCAACGGTTACATTTGCATCTGGATTGAACAATTTTGGTAAAATTTCCACCCATTTGTCCCAAAGCTCCCTAATAGCCGCAAATTTATCCCGGGCTCTTCTTTCAGTTCGTGTTTGTTTATTGTCAAATCTTATTACTCTAGAAATTCGTTTGAAATTCTCTAAAGACATTGTTGCACGAAATATACTCCTACCTTTTTCGGCATCCCATAAGCTTTCTGTCGATTCGTTGCGAGATTTGAAAACCCCTGCTAAAATCAATAAACCAATATAGGAATATAGATCTTGCGCATCCAAATCTTTCCAATTTGTGTCATACACTCGACGACCTTCCACGTTTGAATTTTCTAAAATTTGTTTTTCAATTGATGGTGGAAAGAAAAGCATAAAAGCAGATAGCTCGTCTTCCACCCTCGAAGTGGTGTACCTAGTAAGTCCAGGTGTCATTGTAAGAACGTTGTGTGCAGCAAGTCTCCCTTGACGTATAGGAGGTTCAGAAGACCATTCAATTTGCTTGTTTTTCGATAACATAGTTTCGGATGTGACATTTGAAATTTTTGGTTCTTCCCCTTCTGAGTCACTTTCCGAACAAACAGAAATATGATCTTCAATTTCAGAGCACTCCTCTTCGTCAGATGGATCCCATCCATCAGAGGAATCTTGCAAATCAAATCTTTCTTCGTCTGAATCATCAATTGCTTCTTCTAGTTGCTTTTGTGTCAAAGAAGGCACATATTTTGATTGTTTTGAAGTCATAATAAAAAAAAGTTACTCCTCACAAGACGTACACAGAACTAAGATTCAACACTCACTGAACGATATACAAGCACTGTGGGATAAGATATACTGAAGAGGTTTACATGCAGGTCTCAACCTGTTGCCATTACTCACACCGGCCTGTACGGAATTATGCGAGTTTCAGCATGTTCCGGGTTTTAAAGAGGAGAGGACAAAAGTGACCCAAACAACCTATGTGTGTAAATTTAAACTACTAAAAAACTGAAACAAATATTTTGCCGCTAATTACAAAATCTTGAAGCTATATTTATTACAACTAAAGTCCTAAGAGCTCAAATATCTAGAACAAGTAATAAAAGTTTAGGCGATAAATAAAGCAGCAACTGGGTCGAAAAGGACCCGAACGACGCACCAAGGTTAAACTAACTTTGCTTTAGCGAATTATAGTAGAAATGCGGAATACAAAACTTTACTTGCAGTTCTGGACCATCTGCAATGCACCTCTATGCCAACGTAGTTTTGTTGCACTATGTAGATTAATGCTCCTACTATGTCACGTACTACGCTTTAGTAGTACCAAGTTGGCAACGACAAACATTTATGATAGATTCGTGTTGCGAAACCCAACCACGTGTTTTGGCAAAGTATCACCAGTAGAAATACGAATTAAATCACCTACAGCAGGAACTGTCATCAAATCACAATTTCATTGCAAATTTCCTACATGAAGCTTAGTGACGGGGAATATTAACTGGCAATTTAACCGTAACGATCTGAAACGAATTTCTAGACGAATTAATGTCTGCAAGAGGGTTGCAACTGCTGCATAACAATTTCCTTTATTCAGCAATACCTCGTTATTGCGAAAGTTGAGGACAAGGATTATTTGAAATGTTCTCGGAATGAAATTGAAAAACCATTTTTATCATTTTAGAATTAATTTCTAATTTTTAATATAATCTTATTTAAAAACTATGCGTGAAGTCCGTTGGTCTTCGCGCGTTCAAACTTGAACGTTTGGCAGAGAAGAGTGCTGTCTTTCAGCAGTGGGACGAAGAGGCTGTTGACAAATAAAACAGAATTGAGACTTCTACGAAACCACAGCATTCATCGTTTCTGAAGTTATTGTGCTTTTTAACATCCACTGCAGGATCGTCTTCCGGATTTTCACGACTTTTTTACTAAACTCCGGAATCCCTTTGGAGTCCTCTATACAGTGCTTTCGTAAAGTAGTGGATAAATTCTTTAAAATCGTTGAGAAAAATATTTCATAAAAATACTCGGACACGTCGATTTTTATTTTTAAATTGTCATTTAAAGATGTAATTTTCAACCCCCCACCCCTCAATCCCTAAGCCCTAGCAACACCAACTTTAAAATTTCAAATAGCAAAGTACCCCTTATGATACCTCGTCTGATAGATTTCTTTATGCTGAATACAGCATAAAAAAGTTTTTCAAAATCGGTTGATAAATAACGGAGATATTTACGAAAATGTATTCAAATGAAAGGGCCAATATTCGAGCAGGCGTGGATACGGCTCTAGCGATGAGTGGTAAAACAATTGAAGTTAATGTTCTCAGTACGTCCTGTAAACATTTCGATGAGTTTTGAGTAATTAAGAAAAAAAAATTTTTCATAAAAAAATTTTTCCATAAAAAAAAAATTTTTTTTTCAGAATTACTCAAAACCCATCGAAATGTTTACAGGACGTACTGAGAACATAAACTTCAGTTGTTTTACCATTCATCGCTAGAGCCGTATCCACGCCTGCTCGAATATTGGCCCTTTCATTTGAATACATTTTCGTAAATATCTCCGTTATTTATCAACCGATTTTGAAAAACTTTTTTATGTTGTATTCAGCATAAAGAAAGCTATCAGATGAGGTATCATAAGGGGTACTTTGCTATTTGAAATTTTAAAGTTGGTGTTGCTAGGGCTTAGGGGTTGAGGGGTGGGGGGTTGAAAATTACATCTTTAAATGACAATTTAAAAATAAAAATCGACGTGTCCGAGTATTTTTATGAAATATTTTTCTCAACGATTTTAAAGAATTTATCCACTACTTTACGAAAGCACTGTATATATAGTTCTTTTAGTTCAGTATACATTTCTTCTTCACACAATTACTTAACATTTTACACTTGTTCATATGACAAATAAAATAGTTACAGCATTATTAATTTCAAAACTACTGACATCATCTATACTTCATTCCTAAAACTTTTCAAATAATCCTCGTACCTTAGCTAAAACAAATTCAAACCATTTGACTTGGTGTTTGGTAAGTTAAAAGTTAAAAGATTTCTAAAATAAGAATTCAAACGCGAATAGAAGTCCTAGTACTCGTAAGTATTATTAAATCTTTCAAATTTCCAACTCTGATCCCCCTGAGAGGTTGAAGGCTTTACCCTTCGCGTTCTCTTCTACAAAACATTGTAAAAGCTACGTACGAAGCGCCTCGTAAGATATGCAGACGTGTTTTAATATGCAGAATAGAAGATATCTAAAAATCCTGCTTTAAACTCCGCCGCTTCGCTGCCACAAAAGCTTTTCTTTAAAATTATTTCTAAAACTGGGGATATACGACCATATACAACTTGCATTTGGGTATGCATTCAATGTTTCAGCAGACATGCTAATGCTGTGATTTATGTATAACCTACACCTGAAAATGGTTTGTAACTTTTATTTCTACTTATTCGTATACAGGGATCAGAATATGAGTCAAGATTAAAAATATGTAAATATGTCCCATATTCTAAAAAACATGTAACTATATTTATCAAAATAATACAACATTTAAGCCAAAATGACGTAATAAGTAGTGGGATTTTAAATATTTACTGATTGAAATTGATTCATATTTACTCTAGAAATTAGAAATCAATACAGTAAAAATGATAATATACCAGGATCTGTTACATGTCTGTATCCTAGGATGCATTGGATTGTTAACAGATATGGTAAGATGAAGCGTAGAGACAATTTTTACCAATACTTTCCACATATAATACCGTCAGTCATCAACAGCCTTTTCATCTAACTAAGGTAGAGATACGGGTGACTTACCGTGTAATGTCAAATCTGATGGCTTTTACTCTCAAGAAAACACAACGTTGACCTCTGAGTAAAGATTAAAATGGCTCAAATGTATTTTCAAAACTTCTTGTTTCTAATACTTATTTCGTGATGTTAAATTATTAATTGTTACTGCCTGCTTATTAAGTACCTAATCCACTCCATTAGATGTTCTTATATTTATATATTTAAAAATGTAGTATTTAAAAGATTTATTCGTGGAATGTTTGCCTTAGATGAGTCAATTGTAGAAAAATGTTGTAGATTTTTATTCAGCTGCAAAAGCAAGACACACTATAAAGCCAAAGCACACTACCAACTAGGAACAGAATGTCTATAGGTAACATATTAGAATCCTTGGGAGCCACTAACATTATTACAATATATTTTAAGAAAGGACGAACATAATAATGAAGAATTCTGAAAGGAAGTGTAGTAACTGAAGGCAAGAGTTGTTTACGGGAGACTCCAACAGCTGTTGAAAATGACCGTCATTAGATTGCAAACACAGATTTAACTGTCTTCTATCACTACATTCTACCATAACCTGGAAGGAATATTAGAACATTCTTCTGCAATGTTTGGAATTAACTGGGCACTTAAAGAATATGGTTTTTGGATATGGAACCACAAAAATTCTAACGGAATAATCGCAGGAAATTTTAAATGTTACAAACCTTTAGTTATTCAACAATCGTTAAAGAGGTCTTTGAAATAATTCAACATCTATCTAGCTGTGCGTAGTGTGTCACCATCTTAGCCCCTTGCAAGCCAAGTTGAAGTTCTTCTAATGATGATAACATGAAGATTATTCAGAATAGGTTGCTATATGTCTCCGCAGTAACAGCTTCAGCAGATTAATGAAATATGGCTGCATTAGCAGGAGTTACATCTAGTACTACTTCATGGTAAATTAACTAGGGTAACTGTATTTCCTAAAAAATGTTCGTAAAGATGTAGTTAGGTCGCCCTATACATTGTGTGTCTGCCATTTCCAGATTTGTCTAACACACTAACTACTTCTAAATAAATTGGATATCATCTTCAAGAAAAGCCATTTCTGGAAACGCGTCATGAAATATTTCCCAAGGGACTACTGGCCGCCTTGTAATGATTTACGCTTGGTATTCACCTGTACAAGCTGGGGATACGGCAGAACATCTAGCCGGGGTATTGTATTTTATAAGTTTTTTGACAGACAAAGGAACGCCCACTTTGACTAACTCCCACAAACAACAATCGTATAAGAAAGAAGGAAATCAGAAAATTATGTAGACGCAGGTCAAGCCAGAACTCAATCCACAGACGAGGAAAAAGTTGTCGTCGAGAAAGAAAGATCCTGCAGAGGCGTCAGTCAGACCAGATTGCTTAAAGTGCAGGTGGAGCAATGATTTTATTTTTCAATGAAAATCTTGGAAAGATACAATTGTAACTAGTTTGAATCTCGCCAAACGAACGCGAGTTTTAGACATTATGGGCTTCAGTGAAGGAGTACGAATAATTGTGCTGCTGTCAACTGTTCGTCCCTATTTATAGAAAGAAATTACGCAAAAAAACAAAACTTAAGGCGTTTTCCAATACAAAACTATGCTTAAAATGGAACCTGAATATTGCACCCAAATAATTTAGTACTTCTTGGAAACTTGACAAGAACTGTTCTAAAAGGATAAATTTTCAAGTCGGCAAGTTAACCTGTATATTAAACTGTGATACATTCATATTAAAATTTACTAACGTGATACAAAATAGTGTATTTGTGAGTTAGATTTACCCAAAAGAATCGGTTCATCATCATCGATTTCCGATTCTAGGTAAGAATTTAGATATTTGGCAAAGCTTGTAACAATGGTGGTGTCTGCTTCAAACCTAGAGATACCTATAATTGGAAAATCTTATTTCTACGATTTCCTGTAACTATGTTCATCCCAGAGGTTACCTTCTATTCGTCGGCATCAATCATACTGAGATGAAGCTTAGCTAAGATTCTCTATTTAAAATTTATAGAAACTTTTCAATTATTGACAGTAGTACCGCTTTCTAAAGAAAGGTTTTTTTCGTTAAATCAGCATGAGGATAGAAGCTGTTCAAAATAAAAAATTGCCAAAATTAAAAATACCCACCAGCTATAGACGGTTATTCTGTATCATGTCGGATAATGTGCTCAAACCTAGACTACTCCTAGAATATCATAAGAACTTAGTAGAACTAGGACGAAATAGCAAACTATGTATGGTATGGGTACCAAGACACCACGGAGAATATGGAGGTGAACAAGCGAATATATTAATGAAAGCTGTAAGCAAAACACAGTCTCTAGGCACAGAACGTATCTGCGGAATATCGTACGCCGCCGCTAAGTAAAACCCCCTCGTGAATCCTGGGACGACCATCGTGGTTTGAAGCACTCAAAAACTCGTATCAGAGAACATAAGACAGCTGATAAGCACCCTTACCGGACGAAGTCTTCTAAAAAACATTTATTATTGATAAAGCAAGCGGACAACTCATCATGTAGAAAGGAAGAAGAGACATCCCTGAATATGTTACTAACCTAACCCCCGGGGGAGTCGCGATATAGGTTTAGGAGGGTCGCGGGAGGATTCCCAAAATAGAACAAAATGCCTTTTCAAGACATTTATTTCTGCTTTCCACAAAATAAACAAAAATAAATCAGACCTAAAATATTCAAATATTTAATATCTGCACGAACCTAAACATAAATAACTGTAAACATAAAAACAAGATTCAAGGTAAAAACATTGATGCGATGTATGTGATTGTTGTTCAGAAACTAGCTTTTCAAATCTGAGCTCTGTATTCGATATATAAACAATAATATCATTTTCAAGTTCAAGGTGCTTTCTTACTTTTGTTTTGATGGCAGCCGTAGACGAGAAACTTTATATATTTTATAACTTTGTCCGCAAGCTCGGGGTATTCTTGCATTCTATTGGTCCAAAATTGATCTACGCTCTGGAAAAACAAGTCTAGTTTCAACGTTCCATCACATAATATTTCAATAAGTATTTCTTTCATGTTTGTCAAAATTTCTTGTTCAACGGAATTGTTTAAAAACGGATCAGTATCTCTGATTGTCATAACTGTTTTGAATTGCTTTAGGGAAATAGTCCATGATCTGCTTTTTTTGAATTGTGCAAACTAACTTGCATGTCTAAAACACGTCCAGAGAATGTATCATATCATCCTTAACTAAGTCTTCCATGAATTCTTGAACGCACTGAAATAAATCAAACTTCTTTTTTCCAATTGAAGTCGACCAGAAATCAAGTTTCTTTATAAATCCGTTAATTTTGTACGTGTCTGTTATTATGTTCATATCCCGGCCTTAAAAACTGCTATTTAGAGTGTTTAAGTGCTCGAAAATATCAGCAAGGAAAGCCAACCTAAGAAGCTGAAGGGAAATGGAAAATACGTTCTCATATTCCGGTTGCTCATCTTCCAAGTTCATCAAACCTTCCGCTTTTAACTGAAACACTATTTACAAGACATCACCCCTCGAAATCCATCTTACTTCCGCGTGAAAATTTGCGTATAAAAAACTTCTACATAAATTTTACAAAAATACGAGTTTGTATTGCTTTCGCCTTGATGACTTTTTCAAAACATATTCCATTTCAGAAAGTAAAGGTTTGGATGCAACAGCTTCTTGATGTAAAAATCAGGATATCCATGCATTTAGCATTACATCTTTTAATCTGACAATAAGACCAGATTGATGTCCTGTCATAGTCTTGGAGCCCTCAGTGCATACAGCAACCCATTCAGACCTTTTTTCGGTGGTACTGACCTCTAATGGAACACAAAATAAAATAACTTCTGTAATACCATGTCCACTATTGTATCTTACAAATGCTATAAATAGGGCACAGCTACAAATATCCGTGGATTCCTCCATTGTAATGAGAAGTACGTGCACACACGTGCCTATCTTTTTTGTCTGGATGTTTGGTATTTAAATGTCGAAACAGGTTTTATGGATTTATACTTTCTTTAGACGGCACTTCTCGACAAAGTACGCACTGGGGTTTCTGCGAAATAACGTTAAACCATATTTGATACATTTATCGCTGTTCAATCTATTTTTCTTTGTATTCTTGTCACTATCAGACGCGGAAGGTTTTAATGAACATTTCCCAAATGTATCCATCTCTAACAAAACGAGTGCTTACCGTTGAGTATTTGTTTTCGATTTATTGCACTCAACACACATTCAATAGTACAGCACACAATTTTGAAATTATGTCTAATCTCACAGAGGCCCGCTGTTTATATAAAGCAAAATGAATTTTCCACATTATTCTAGTGCCATTTAACATCCTCCCGAATATGGTGGAAATTTCTGGAAACACGGAGAACAAATAAATAAATATCAGTTGGCCATTTCGTCGCTGATTCTGAATGAAATTGAGTAGAGTACTGCAAGAGAGGGATGGCAAGAAAAAATTTGGCCAAAAGAAGGCCGCTTTGTAAAAATGTTAGGGGACAACTGCTTTAAGACAATCCTGGGATTCTTCAGGCAACCAGGGCAACAAACATAGGGGTCACAATAGGACTTACGGGCCGGGCGCATGAGACAAGCGACCAACCCCAAGGGGCACAAACTATAAGCGGTTCATAGCAGAGAAATTTCTCCTATTAAGTGATATATTTGTTATATAACACAATAGCGTTTCATAATTAGAGCCCGAATTGATATATATATATATATATATATATCCAAAACAGTTAAAATATGGGCATATATGCACAAAAATTCTAAAATAAACATAATTATTCAGACCGCAAACCCATGCAATCAACTGTGGTGCTTTCAGAGTAATTTTGGTAGGTAGTTATAATGTGCGTGCAAAGCAAGAACGGGAAGTGTTAAAAAATTACCCCATTTCACATAACAAATGTTGCTGTTACTCTCGGTTATATAAGCATTAAGTTCATCTTAGTTGTACAAAACTACAAAAATAACAAAACGAGACCGCACATGATTTTGAAACTGTCATAATCATCATCATCATCGAAAGATTGTTTAAACACTAATCTATGATTTGTTTTAAGCATACGAAAAATATTTTTCCCTTTATACCTTTATTGTAGTAGGAAGATATTAACACTTTAGGATTTCGCATGAACATGTTTCGTCGAATTGCCAGAAAAGGGCCAATTGAGCTAAATTCAGTTTATTGTATAAGCAATTTCTACAAAGTTTCCGGAATAGAAAAATACAACATACAAGCGCAGTAGAACCACTGAAACCGCATCTAGAATGGGCCCCAAGGGATGAAGACAAGTCACAACACAGAGGCAGGACATTGCACAATTGAATAGTATATGGATCTTGAAATACTCTGAACTACTCTCTACTTTTATTGTTCAAGACATTCTATCCATACTGTTTTTAACAAGAAGTTATTTATATAAATCATTTCAAGAAAATGATGCCCAGCTTAAAATCATAATGGAAAACATTACCTACAAAATTACTGTGGTGGAGCATTCTTATATTATAAGGTGGTTGGATATTTTTAAATTTATTAAGGTGTTATTGGAGTTATATTTTCCCGCAGACATATAATAAGTTTAAACCAAAATTAAATTAAAATTAAAAGACGACCTTTCAACGTACGATTTTTTAGCTAGTAGACAGCATACCAAAGATTCAACTAAAGTGAAAAATATTCAAAAATCATAAGAAAATTTGTGAAGGTAGAGTAACCGTTAAATGAATATACGGTTATAATATATGCAGGGTTGATTTTTCATTACACATTGATTAATTTAGTGACAATTCAACTAATTAAAGAATTCAGAAACTATGTTTAAATAACTTTATGCACTCTTTCCAACAATATACGACAGAATGTCATCGCTTGCAAAGCAAAAGAGCAGCTATGTGAAGATTAATTTGTTTTAAATGGAACACCCTGTAGTTTTTAATATTTGGAAAGCTTATTCAAATCTTAATATTACCACCGTTTCAGATTTTTTCATTTAGACAACAAACAATGTCATAATAATAAGAAAAAGATATTACCTAAATAGGCTTTGGATATGAAATTTTTAATTAAATAGGAAAATATTACATCAGTGCACGATAACAAAATAAACAAAATAACTTTCAGTTGTTTGACAGACGATCTTTGATTCGCCGTAGCCAAACGTGATTCCAGTATGAAGGGACGTCATCGCATAATGCACAACTTGTAATAAACTTTTGCAACAAATATTGTTACGGTCGTTTTTTTTCTATATGTAAATGTAAATGTAAATTAAAGGAAAACTTGTCGGAAGAAGAGCAGTGGGAAGAAAGAGATTATCTTGGCTCCGAAACATAAGAACGTGGACTGGAATGAACGTCGAACAACTCTTCCGAACTGCGAATAACAGAGAGCAATTTAACCAGGTGGTCGCCAACCTCTGAATAGAGACGGCATTGGAGAAGAAGATGTAAATGTAACAGATCAGTAGGTACAGACAAGTAAGAAGCGAAGCCAGAACAATGATCAGAAAAGATTTAGAAGAAAACTACAGGCTGTTACGGTAGTTTTTTTTTCTATATTTAAATTGTATCTTGTTGCCTCGATTTTCATTTTAATTCGATTTCCGGCGAGTTCGGGCTTCGAACATCTAAATTTTGAATTTGGTGCGATCCCAACTTTCTCTTTCTCAATTCCGTCGCGCTGCGCATTTTTGAAAAGCATTTCCGGGGAGTGATACGGGTTCGCCATGTTTACTCTTTGACTTTTAGGAAAGAAAAGGTTCAGCTAGTCGAATTATGTCGTTATTTCTTGGATCATCTGGTGAATCTTTAGTTAAAAGTTTGGTATTCTGTTGTTTTGAAGAAAATGATATCGAAAATATACCGAA
>JABXWE010046147.1:0-14604 GCA_014611495.1 Limonius californicus
CACTAAACGTTCAAAAATAAGCATTCTTAAATATCTTGTATGCAACAATATTATTGTATTTATGTTATTAAATCAGAAAATTACTATTTGTCTATCTCAAATTATACCGTATGTCAATGAAAGTACTGACACCTGTTGAAAATATTTTTATTATTAAAATTAAATAAAATTTTGATGAGTGTATTTTATTTTATATTATGTCTAGTGTATTTGTTTGTAGGTTTCGCTTTCACCGAGAATGACTTTAATTTGCTTAAAGATAAATTAAAAACAATTTTTAAGATCAAAAATTTATTATTAAAATAAATTATTTTATGTTATATACTTTTTTTTTACTCATTCATACTACCGTTCCCCCCCCGGAACCGCTTTCGCATTACTTCAGGGGGGTGCGGGCGTCCCTTACACACTAAACATTCATGCAACATGCACCCTAAACTTAACTAAGTAAATGCGGTCGCCCCAGTCGGGATTCGATCGCCCCAACGGAGCAACTGCATTTACTGTGACCTCGAGTGGCCAATGCGTTCTCGCACTCGACCACCGCGGTCCCTATTTATGTTATATACTAATAATTCTTTAAAATGGCAATTTAAAATCACACAAATATGTATATTATTTAAATCTCAAACAAATGCATCACTTCTCGCGATTGATTTTTAATATTTTAAACTTTAGTATAAGTTGGCGCCCAAAGCTTCCTTGTGCCCAACCGTCCTTGCGCCCAAACGGTTCTACGACCAACCGTCCCTGCGCCCTTACAGCTCTACCCCAAACCGGGTCTGCGCCAAACCGGCCGCGCCACATCGGCTGCGCCAAAACGCCCGGTTCTTCAACTTTCACTTGTACGCCTATGTAAATGCCCTCATATAAAAATACCGTAAACACAATGAAAATTCAAGTAATGTAAAAAAACAATGTGAATGAATAGAAGCGTAAAATTCCTTTGTTTTCATTTTGTTAACAGCATGTTTACTTTTTTATTTTTATTCTTTTGGAACAAAATAAAATTTGGAATTTGTTAACATCTATTTATAATTTCATCTTAATTCTCTTTACGTTTTATTTACTTTTTATGATGTCAAAGATGAATTGACTTTTTGAAAATATTAAAAAATTTAAAACAGTTGTCAATGTAATCTTTATTAGCATATTAATTCGTTGGATTAAGTACTGTAGATTTTCATTTCGGTTAACATTTTTCCTTACTCAGAAGAATTTAATGGTAGCTTCGGCTTAAAGGTAAAATTTTATTTTAATTTCTCGCTTCTTCTTTTAAGTTTTTATAGGGCAGTTGAAAATAATCTGTTAGTAATTTTTCTTCCATGAAATCTATTCTTAATAGTGTTGCTATTTTCACCTTTCAAACATTATATAATTTTTAATGTAAGAATTACTTATTACAGTATAGTTTGTTTTTAATTTTATGCAGGATGTGGTAAATATAAAAAAGTAAAAGATCCTCTTCAATTTGTACGATATCTTTTCGTTCAAATGTCATAATTGGCTTAAATTAGCAAAAAAAGAGGCAAATCGGGTTTTCCTTTCAAAAATCACCATGAGTTTGAAATTTCATATAGTTGCGGTGTTGAGTACAAGTTTATTCGCAATAGATTATAAATAAATATCATCATTGCATCATTTATTATTTAATAGTAACATAAGCGCAAATAATTGGTAATAAAAAATGCGTAAACATCATTAAGCAAATGCTTTAATTAAATAGAAATAGTTAGTTTAGCTCTTGCATATAAGAAAAGCAAGAAACTATAAATTCAAGAAGCCGATTCTGTATTTAGAATGCCATGGTTAACAAGATTGATAAAATTTAAATATTAACTGCATATAAAAATAATTATTGCACATAGTATTAATTACATAGTAAATAATTGAAATGTCACGTGTTGATAAGAACTTATGTATGGGAAAAAATTTAACCAAATTATATTAGATTTACGTATCTAATTTCTCGAAGTTAATTGAATATAAATTTAAAAAAATTATAACCATAAATTTAATTATCAATTAATCTTTCCCACGAAGTTTTGTATAACTTCATTAGCGAATATTAAATAAAAATTAGCTTCGCATAAGGATTGTAAGAAGTGATTTAGCTAAATTCAGAATAATTTAGAGGTCGTTTAATTCTGCCATTCATAGCTCGATATGAATTACTGAGGGAAAAAATCTTGACACAGTTTTCACCTTATTAAGTTTCGGATATTAGAAGTGCAGGTTCAATTTGTAGATGGAAAAGTTATGAATTTAAAAGTAAGGTTGCGATAATTTACTTTAGATAATTTAAAATAATACATTATAGTCTAGACTTGTTTTAAATAAAACAGCACGGGACCAAATCTCGCGTGTGTTGTGCTTTCTAATTCTTATAATAATAATCTAACGTTGATGTTTAAGTAGGATTACGAAATTCTACAGTTCGCAAAAAGAACAATTGGTATCAGTAAAATGTTTTAAACTACCCGTAATCGCAAGGCATTGTTCAAATACCTGTGAGCATGTTTGCTATGGTAATTGTTGCTAGTTGGCCAAAACGAACTTAGTAATTACTATTATCATTGTTATTATTCTAAAAATCGTACAAGCAGAAGCAGAAGGACGTTGAGCGTCCATGACTTTGACGTATGGGTATGGGTATGGGAATGTGAAATGATTAAACGCGCCTATATTTGCCCATTATCGTTAATTCTTTACGCGACTGCTAGTTTAGTAACGCGAAATTCTTTGATAGCAGCGAAAGGAGTTGCTCGTTCTTGGTCACCGATTAAAAGCAGCCGTGCGATAGCTTCAAACATTGACTAATATTTAAACTAAGAGACTGGATAACCTTTCTATTCATCTCGCAAAAAAGTAAGGTGTAAACAAAGTTTTTTTGCAAAGAAAAATGATTTTGCTCTTGCAAACTTGCGTGTGTATTATATAATACTTTCTTGTTATAGTTTCTTTCGAAATTTATCTTTCACTTTCTCAACAAGGAGTTGAAATAAGAACTGAAAGATGCATGACAATATTCCGTCAAACATAACGAGCGGGATTCGTATATCGGTCCTGGAACTGCCAAAGAGATTCAAAAAAACTGCCGAAGAAACACCAAAAGAAGGTAAGTGAAAAGATTTAAATTTTCTAGGTTTAACATTTTTTCCTTATGGTAGATTTTAATTTTTGTACCACTTTTTGTGCAATATAATTTGAAAAAAATGATTCTAATCAATATCAGTTATCAATTATAAGATTACGGTTTTTACTAATAATTTTTAATTGCTAAATTAAACCTTATTGAATATACTTATTGGGAATAATAATAGAAAAATCTGTATGTAATGAAACAATGAGAACGTATTATATTCTTCTGTATAGATAGTATTAACTTCAGCAAGGGCATCTAAAGGTAGAAAATAAAATATTAAGGTCAATAAACAACACAAAATTAAACTTTATGAGAAATTAACTGTAGGCATTGCTTTCAAAAGCACCCGAAGGCTACAATTTGATACACAACTGTATAGAATAATTCAATATCCATGAAAATCATAAATAATTTCTGTGTGGTTTTCAAACTATTTACGTTAAAATCACAGTAAAAACCAAAGTAAGAAATACAAAATTAACACTTAAGAAAGTGTGCCTAAAAATAAATGTTTGAAGACTATAAAATTAAGTGTTATTGACATATACGAGGGCAGCCTTATAAGTTTTTACAAAAACTAGGAAAGTAAAAAATTTTTTTGGAACACACTGTATTCGCCTTTAAGTTTTATACACTTTTGCATGCGTTCAAACCAATTCTCGAAATATTTTTTCCACTCTGAAGTTGATATCTCAAAAACATGGTTTCTGAAGGCTTCAACAGCTTTGAGGTGACTAAAATCGCTGTCCACGCATTTTTTGTTTGACATTAGGGAACACAAAGAAGTCGTTAGGCGATAATTCAGGCGAATACGGGCAATGAGACATTCATTCGATGTTTTTCTCCTTCAAATAATCAATTGTTTGACGTGCTGTGCGAGAGCTGGCATTGTCATGATGAGAATAATGCGAAATTTTTGGTTGCTTTTCCTGATTTCGTCGATGAGTTCTGGCAAACAAATTGTTCTATAGCATTCAGCGTTAACTGTTCTTCGATCCTCTAAAGGAATGATTGCGACATGTCTAGTACAACCGAAGAAATATGCGATTATTTTCTTGGAAGTGTTTCGTGAACGAACAACTTTTGTGGGATTTGGTTCATCTTGGAACACCCAAATAGTGGATTGTTGCTTAGTTTCCGGTGCATACGAATATATCCAAGTTTCGTCACCTGTTACGATGGTATATACGGATTTTATAGTTCCTCGGTCGAATTTTTTGAGCATTTCCTTATACCAATTAACACGAGCCTTTTTTGAGATTCGGTCAAATTATACGGAATCCATCGGGAACAGATCTTTTTCACAGTTAATTGTTCAACCAAAATCGAATGTACTGCAGTCTTTGATATGCCTAAGGATGCCTCTATTTCACTGTAAGTCACATGCCGATCTTCTTCAATGATGTTACGCACAGTATCAATGTTTTTGGAATAACAATCGATTTTAGTCGACCTTCACGAAATTCATTACTGACGGGCGCACGACCACGACGAAATTCTGCAAACCAATTGTAATCAGTCTTTTCTGATGGTACTTCATTACCAAAAGTTGAACGAAGCGATTGTATGCATTGTTGTTGAGCTAGGCCTTTACTAAAATCGTAAAAAATCATCCAACGGAAACCTTCACGTGAAATTTCCATTTTTTCACAAAAATTTTTAAACGCTCCCTGTAGACAAACTACTCGGCCAATTTCAAACCGGCCACTATTTTCACAATTAAAAATGTCATATTTTACGAAAATAGTAATGACAGATCTCAATAGCGCCACCTAGTGGTCGTTTGTAAAAACTTAAAAGGTCCTCCTTTATTTCTATTTGTATTGTATCACTTTTTGTATGGCACACCTGGAATATTTTGTTAATACGTTTCTAATATTACAAAATATTTTCAAACATTGATTTTGCGTAAAACTGAGTAACAATACTGCAGTGCATAAGGTTGTAAAAATAGAGTCCATATCGAAAAATACTACCAGAAGTGAAATATGTAAATTTGTCTTCCAAAAAAGGGAAGATTGTGTAAAATTAATTTCCCTAAATATAAATGTATAGTTCCCCATTAAAAGTTCATACTGGTTAATTAAAATTAAACATATAAAATAACCCTAACTAAATGGCCAAGTAAAACCCGTGCAAACACAAATTGTATTTAATCACTATAAACTAAAATTTAATTAAAATAAATTAAGTACTAATTTGCAATACAATTTATTTGCCGTTTGTTTATTGTTAGTTGATTTATTGTACTTTCGCAAGTCATTAACCAAACTACAGAAAAACAATTATATTATGTAAAAAAAAGATCGTATAAGCTTATAATATTGTTACTTTTATGACTAGTGCCATAAATTTACACCAAAAACGTGTAACAAACCGATACAATTTCCCTACTGTTTCTGATTATATACTGGGTATCCACGAGCAACCCAAACATAGGAAAATATCATGGTTTTCCTAATACTTTTAACAGGATTACTTTACATCCATTTCAATTTATTACAATCGTTAATAATGATAATTTATCGAATTTAAATTAAAACAAAATCTTATTCGCCTAGTTCGCTTTATTAGTCGTGGCAAGGAGTTAGTAAAATCTTAAATAATCAAAAACTTCCGGTTCAAACCCCACCAAAAATGTTTATTATAAATTTAGTTTTATTATATTATTTTGTGTTGTTGCTGTCAACGGTATTATTGGTTTATTTTCTCATCTAGCCTTTTTTATATTTAACACAAAATGTGTTTATTTTTATACAGTAGGACGTAGTAAAATCAGAATCTAAATATGTAACACACAGTTCAGACTATTTCTACTAAATAATTAATACTAGGTGCAAAAATAAATGGCTTATACCAGTAAAAAAATTTGATAGAAAAAAAAAATAAATATCTTCATCCACATAACTTCACATTATCTGAGAAACAATAAATTGAAATTAACGAAATAATATAGGTATCATAATTATGAAAAATTAATTATATGTTTATTAGATATGTTATAAATTACTTGTTATTAGCGCTAATATGATAAATTCTATTTATAAATATTTAGCGGTAAATGCGTTTGGCAGCGCTGTCTAAACATCGCGGACATATTTCCCATTTCACATGCATCTTCATCTTTTTTAGCTATCACTCACATATTAAATTACTGATTGTAATGTTAAGTCTGATATTACAAAAATTGATATACTTTGTTTTTATATTCTGAAAACAAAAGTTCTACAGTGTGAACAAGCCGTCTCTATGACTAGAATTAATGTAATGTTGATGCAAACTAAGGATTAAATGAAAAGCTCTTATTTAAAAGTAGCTGAGGAGCTAATTTCAGCGGAGCCCCGTTTTCCATGTAATTTTCTTATGTTCAGGCCAACCTTGGACACCCGCTATATAGCAAGATAAGAAGGAAAACTTGTCGGTTGGTCAAATATATTTTGATCTAAATCACTAATCATAATATAACTTTTTCGTAACAATTAATAGGGTGTTGACACATTATAGTTTTTATAGTAATTTTGATTTATGATCTGCGAAAGCAGGAATTACTATACTGATAATAAACAGACGGTCTATACATTTTTCTACCATGTATGTTTATATGGGATTTTCTAATTTTTCGTTAGAGTTTTCCAAATTGTTTGAAGAAAAGCAATGCAAACCACTAGAATTTCTTTGTATGTAATGTACGTGTTATCTCAAACCAATATAATATTTGGGTTTGTGGTAAGATAACCCTATCAAGGATCTCAATTACAGTTCTCACAACGTTATTTAGATTTTACCCACGCAGATTGTTTTTACCAAAACCGGTCTAGATAAAGGGGTATGATTTAATTGAATGCATTTAAAAAGAAATTCTTTAATATAAATCACTGATTTAATCAATTGCAAATCTACTTCTTATTTTAGATCTTAACTGAGACGTTTATTTTGTAAGCAACAAAAGTTGATTTTAAACATTTGTTAATTGAAGTATTGATTCATTGATAAATCAGTACGGGTTTTCTTAGTTTTCTTTTTGTTTCTTATACATAGTTCGGTTTGATAACAAGTCGTTGTTAAAAGCAATACTTGTAAGCAGCATCGGTATAAAACCTGCTGAAATTATTAATAATATAGTTCTTACTTATTGATATGAAGACTGTCTTGGTGCGATTATCAGGTAGCCATAATCAAGTCAATTAATTACTTTGATGTCATAGAAAGACAACAACCTAAACTTTAATAAAATTTTACAGATAACAAAGTTAGAGCCAACATAAAATTTAAATGTTAGGTTAAGTGCCTCTTATGGTCAAGTCTATTTTATGAATATTTTTCTGTCAATGCAATACAGAATAGTAAACATGTGTACCAAATTTGAAATAAATATCTTTACATTTGTGGAAATGAAGAAATCAAGACTTTAACTTAAGGCCCTATAACTTCTTTCGCAAGGATTTTCTACCTAGGTATATTAGGTTTATTCGGTTAAGTTTAACCTAGAGAATCTATGGCCAAACTGTGTCCCATTCTTTTTGAAACACCTAGTATACAGCATTTTTCATTAAAATAGAAAATAAACAGCGAAAGAAAAATACATATATAATAATTAATCTTAAATAAAAAGAAGAGAAACATTTAAAAAATGAAACAATATAACGATCTACTGGATGTTCCACAAAAAAGGCAACAGTCGAATGAATGCATAAACACGAAAATACGAAAATATACAAGCTATTCTAATATAAAAGGCGATTAATTGCGTCAACGACATATTCTTTTGTTGCATACATATCTTACATCTCCAGAGAGCTATTATTTGTTTGAAGAAACTACCACAGAAAGAGTTCTTTTTGCATTCATACATACTACCCCCTCCCGGAACCGCTTTCGCATTACTTTAGGGATTTGCGGTGGGCGTCCCTTACACACTAACGATTTGTGCAACATGCACCCTAAACTTAATGAAGTGAAATGTGGTCGCCTCAGCTGAGATTCGAACACCCCAATATTCCACTGTTACCTCGAGTATTCGCACTGCTCCACCGGGGTCCCAGCAAAGAAAGAGTAGAGCGTAGCCTACGGGTTCACTTAAATTTCATATTCCATATTCTAGCATGATCAAAATTCCCATTAGTTGCCTTTCAGATAGGTTTTTCTGCTATACTTTATAAAATTCAATTATTGTACGCCGTATGTGATGAGCAAAGTGATGTTAAATGGATTCTGTAATTTACAAAGTGATCCGAGCTACCCTTGATTGTTTGAGTGGATAATATTATTTCTCTGGTCTTGTATTTTTGTTTCTTTGAATCGTTGTGACTCATACCGGAATTTAGCTTTGGATTCGAATGGTACATCTCAATATAGCTTTTGTAAGCCAGAGTGACATGTTGTCATTTAAAACAATTAAGTTCACATTTTAAATTAAAATTATGTTATCAATTTAGGTACGTTTCCCAGTAGCAAAAATGGACGCGACATAGAATTATTAATATTATTCCTTACCCACGAACAACCCTGTATAATATTGATGTAACTACTATATGCTTATTAACATGAGAAGGGTATTTGAAATTTTGGGAAAATCCCAGCAGTATCCGCTAATTTGTATTTTTTGTTCCGGTGGTCCCCCTCAAGACAACATTTTCTCTAAAGCCGGCTATTAGATTCAAAGTTTATGCAATTGATTGCTCATGAAAAAACAAGTAACATTTTTTTAAGGTTTGCATTACGTCATCTAATTGCGATTGAAGTTCCTTTAAAACACTTACGAATTATTGCAGACAGAGTAAGGGAAATCCGCTATAACAAACATCCCACGTCAAGCATGCTTCCCCACAACAATAAAATACTTCAGTGAGGTATAATGTCCGGTTGGATATTTTTAATAGAATGTAATTTTTTATGGCATTGTTACTTAATGTTAATCATATAAGTACACAGTGCCGCTTCAAATTTGAAACAAACTAAACCAAACTGTTGTAAATATTAGCTGCACCATAGTAAAGAAAAAATTTAGACAATGTTAGAAACTGTATCGAATGCACGATTTCTTTTTCAATATTTACAATCATTTTACATAAAATTTAGAAATCCTATTAAAAAATTAACCAAGTTAATAGTAGTTATCCATGATTCTTAGTACTAAAACTTTTTATTATTTATAATATTATATATATGTATATTAATTTTATTTGTTTGTGTTTTCATTTAAAGTTTTAATTTCTTCCATGCTAATATTCTTTTCAGTGGAAAAATTTGTTCAATTTGTCAACGTTTTTTCTTAATTTTATGGAAAATGGTTATACAATTAGAAGAACTAAATCATGAAGTAAATATGGTTTGTAGTGCTATGCAATTTTTCTTTGTATTATGTTGACTAAAGGAGCCAATATTTACAACAGTTAGAATAATTGAAGTTGCAAGAAATCTTATTTGATTACGGCATTCTGTAAAACCCTTGTACAGTTAATAGTTTGGAGCGAATATTGCAATTTTAGTTCCTTGAGAAATTAGCAATTCAAAATTTGGTTAGTAATAGAAATTGTGATCGACCTTTGAAATTGCAATTTAATAGCTAAATGCGTGCAATGAACTTTTCCAGTATTTTCTTGCCTCTGCTAGGTCTTAGGATCGCTACCTGAATGATGAAAATTGCAGCCAATGTAAAAGATACTACGTATAATATACGATAAAATAAATTGGTAATAAGGTGTTTGCTTTGTTCTGTTTATAAGAAAATTACGTAAATCTTGGGATTGGAGTTGTATGTAGTATATTCTAAAAGGATGGTAATAAGGTGAAAACATTTCACTAAAGTAATTCCACATACAGGGTGTATCAGAAATAGGTACAAAGATTAAATCCGATGGTAGATTACAATATAAACAAACTAGAAAAACCATTTCTTTGGCAATGGGACCTTCAAGGTGTGAAAAAATAATAATTGAAAATTTGACCCAAAATTGTTTGAGTACCGCAGGGTAATAACAAAAATTTGAGTTCAAAGACATGTTATGCAAAGGAGAGTAAGATAGAAGTGCAAAAAAATATCTTATCATCTGCCACAAACTAATACTATTAGGTAGGTCAGTAATTTCTATTCAGTCTGTTGTTGTTATCACAAGCCAGACAAGTTTTTACGTGTTTGCCACTTTGGATTTACTTTACAATTAGGTAATAACCTTCTACAGCTTAAATGTATTTACTACGTATCATCAGCAGTTCTCAAACAAAATTTTATTTTATTTTTAATTTATAGAAATAAACTTAATAATATTTGAAAAATGAATACTACCATTGAATTCTACTTGAGCCAATCTATTAGTGGTTTAAATATTTGTACCTATTTCTGATACACCGTGTATATCGTAAAAGTAGATTGATTTCCTGTATTTCTATACTAGTTTTGGCAATATTTTGTAACAATTTTTTGTAGTTTTTCAGCTTATTTCATTGTTGAATGTTTTGCATACTTGTTTAAAACAATTGTAAGTTGCAAGGTCCTGTATTAACGTAGCTACAGTGACAATAGAAAACGATAATTTTAGTTTATTTTTAGTCACTTTAGTAGCCCCTTAATGTATAATCGCAAACAACGTAGCCGCAGTTTTCGTTACTGATTATAATTAAGGCAAAACATGTAAGAAATGTGAAATATTTAACTCTTAAAACTGACTCCTATGACGGGTAAAATGACGTACGTGCGCCTCGACCAATGAAAGCGGGGCTACGCGTTTCTGTTTCAGCGTTCTGAAAATCCCCCGTTGCCTCACCCTATCCAACGTATTGTGCAATATGCGGAAGACAAATTGATCCTTGGCATTAGGTTCAAAATGTCTTTTGGTTATTACCTCAAAATGCCGGTCTTGTAGTTTTGAGCTCATTTTATTAAATGGTTTTTATATACGCATATTTTTAAATGTCGTGTTAAAGACACTGAAAACAATTTCCCACAAGTGAAAACTTCAAGAGCTATAATTTGAGGTTAGTTTCGAATTGTATGTTGGGTCCTGATTTTTCAATTCAGTCGTATAGTATCTCTTTGTTTTCTCCATGTGGAACAACGGGTGAGACAGAGTAGGAAAAAACGACGATGTACCTATAGACAACACAGAAATTAGATAAGAATAACCTAATGCAATTTGTCGAAAAATACGTATGTAGATCATTTGTCTGAAGTGCTGGTCCGTTCAAAGCTATGAGACGATTTTTTAGTCAATTAGAACTTCTTATTTTATTTAGGCAGTTTGCCTGTCTCTTCACACTTTTATGGTGTAGGCACCTATAGCTTTCTGCTCATCCATTTGGGGGCTTTTCCGGGTTTGGCTTCCCAACTGGTGTCAGGTCTCTAGCTATTCGGATCATTTGGCTATTGTCTGCTCGGTCAACATGATTTTTTCATTCTTTTCCACGTTTCTTTACGAGTTTTACTACTGCTGTAATATTACACTGTTGTTGCACTTCCTCGTTGCGTATCCCGTCAATTCTTGATTTTTCATTTATAGTTCCCAAGGTGTTCATTTCTATTGTTTTCAATATTTGCTTGTAGTGTCTGCTCGTGTTTCTGTCCCGCAAGTCATTATTGGTCTGACCATTATCTTATCGGTTTTAATTTTATTTTCGGTAGACGTATATTTATATGTAATATCACGAAGATAGCCGGATATTCCCGCTTTTGCATCGGTTGAGATTTTGCGATCACTGGTAATGTTAATACCCAGATATTTAAAGGACATAACTTGTACTATTGGAGTACCCTCTATTTCTAATGTACAGCGTCGAGGTTCTTTTAGCTATTACCATTGACTTCGTTTTTTCCTTGGACCATGTCGTATTATATTTTCTTGTGAATGTAACAAACTCATGCAGCATGTATTGCAACTTGTCTTCTGTGTCTTCGCTAAGGGCCGCATTGTCTGCATAACCAATAATATTTATATGTTCGATGTTTAGCGGATCCGCTGGTAGTGGTCTTACTTCTTGTATAATTTTGCACATCAGGAGGTTGAACAATGTCGGGTTCATGGAATCGGCTTATCTGATTCCTGTTGTTGTTTTTATTTCTTCTTTTAATCCCTCTTCAACTTTTATTTTAGTTTTTGGTTCTGTATTCATATCTTTCATTAACTGAACTGATTAAAACATCTTGTACTTGGACTCGATCGAAGGCTTTCGTGAGGTCTGTGCAACACATAAAAGCCGGTTTTCCAATTCGATTGCTTTTTCGACTTTCTGGCTCACTATCAAAATAGTATCTATTGTGGATGTATTTTAGGGAAAAGCCTATTGTTCGTCACTTATTTGTAACAGTGGTTATAATTTTCGAGATTAACTTTAGTTTACAGTTTCTGCACATAACTTAATAATATTACTATTCTGTAATTTGGTGGATTTTTATTTTCATTTCAAACAGTGGGACCGTGATGCTAATTCTCCACTCGGTTGGTATCTTCTTTTATTATTATGTTGTACAGTTTTGCAAATTCTACTACTAGATTCTCTCTTTCATATTTAATCCTTTCGTTTTTTATCTCATCATGCCCCGGATCCCTGGGTAACATTTAACGAAGTTGTAAACGCAGGTAAAATACAGAGCCGGCTTTAGGACTTTCATTTTAATATTTTCGAAATTTCCATTTTATTTAGGTATAAACATTTATTTGCACTTTTTAATAATAATGAAAGTATAAAATAGAATTATGAAAGCATAAAATATAAAATATACTATTCTTTCTGGCATATCAATTTGACACTGACTGGAATTGTCTGTCTAACTTTTCGGTACAATATCGTGGGTGTCGTATCAAGTTTCGCCTAAGTAACATCTATTTCTATTTTCTTGGCGATATGTTTTGATGTTTTGCAGATAATCGGGGCGCCATGCTTGTAATCGGTTTGATTCAATAATATCTTGCCGATTGTTTATAGTTTTATGTTGAAATCCCATACGTTTAATAAATCCTAGTAATGTACTTTCGGAACACTTTATTATAGTATAATATTCATTAAATCTTTGATTTAACAATCTTACCGTAAGCAAGCAGTTTTGTCGGTACATTTGCTATGTTCGCTAGCAGTCCACGGTGTCCACATTTTTAAATAAAATACAAATAAATATCGACTTTACGTAGAAGAACAACTACTTTACGCTCTTTACTTCTAAGTTAAAAATCTAATCTAATCAACGATCTAATCTAATCTCTAAAAGTAATTTATTACTCATGCAAGCTAATTAAGGAAACTAATTTTGATACATAGTTTACTAGGTTTAACATCAATAAGAATAGTTCAACTAAACAGGGTAATCTTAAATAATAAATTAAAAACAGTGATTTTAAAGCTTTTAAGCTTCTTGCTTGAGTCACAATCCCTAGGTAACCAGCCGAGTTGTAAGTAGTAGATTGTAAATCCCAGTTCTACAAGCACCTTTTTAAAGCGGATAAGGGTATAATTTGATACCTGCTCTTCTATGGTAATATTGTGGATTTCGTCATCTTTTTTGTATAGTTTCTCAAAATGCTGCTTCCACTCACTTCTGATTATTTTACCTTCTTTAGTCATGTAACTAATTTCTGCTTTTCTCTTTCGTAGCAGCTTTTCATATTTTCTTCTGTGCTTCATACATATCTCTTTCTATGCGCTTCCGGTATGTTTCTTTTATCTGTTTTATTCTTGTATTAGCCCAGTTCCTTTGTTGCATATATTTATCTCTATCTTCTGGTATTCTTGAATGCATGTTGTGCATAAACGCTTCTGTGTTTCTTTCCGTTACTTCTACATCTTCTGTGGTAAACCATGGTTTATTATTTCTCCATGAATTTGTACTGACCTTTTTTTCTACCGCATGCTTCTTCCGCTGCTTGTATTTTACTTTTTCCATGTTTATTTCACATTATTCTTGTGCGTTATTGAATTGGTGGTGAGTTTTTGTTTTATCCGATTGCGGTAAAAATCCATTATCTTCCATAGACTTTACAATTAATTTTTCAGTGTACGGTATTTTCTTTAATTTGTGTGTATTATTTACGACCCTGTATTTGTTTATGCATTAAAATTGTGTTGAATCACATTATATATCTTATTGCTAAAACATTTCAGCGAATCCCTAAACTAAATAACATATTATTTTAGGTAGAATAAACACTACAGACTAAAATGTAATCTTCCATTGTTCGAATTTATGTACGCACATTTCCTATCGTAAGCCACTCTTTATTGTATTTAATTCTTAAGTTTAATGTGTCACAACTTATTCTTAGCAATTTACAGTAAATCGCTCTAATTTTGCCTTCACTAGATTTATAATTCTGTGTTTAATCTGCAGATACATTTCATATGTCTTTAACAATATATGTATGTATATATATATATATGTAAATGATATGGAAATGATAAAAGCAAACAATTACACTTGTATATCAACATGTTTATCTTATAATTTAAATAAGGAAATCAACGCAATAGAGTGA
>JABXWE010046150.1:0-14234 GCA_014611495.1 Limonius californicus
TTCCGGGGGGGGGGGGGGGACGGAGTATGAATGTGTAAAAAAAAAAAAAGGTTGTTAGGTATACTTTCTGAAAAAACTTAAAGCCCTTCCGGTAAAAACATCCGTCCGAGTTTGTTGCAAGGTAGTGTTGAAGCTTTCCAGTAGTATTAACAGTTCTCGCCTAAAAGAGGTTACTAGCCTACGTTAGTTGGATTTTTTATATACCTTTTCTATGTTTGCAATCTTTATAATATATGTATATGGTAACCGAAGTCATTGTTGATTTACAAAATTGTTGTAAAAGTTTCATCATCAACAAAGTCGTCCGGTGGGCGTATAATAATGCACCTACCTATATTTTTTTTAATATATACATGGATGATCTGCGCAAATGGAAAACGAACCGTCCCTCTAGAATTTATGAGGAGAGAGGATGTTGCATTAATAGTTTACTATTTGCTGGCGACCTTGCAATATTACAAGATAATCAAGACGACCTACAGAGTGTATGTCATCAACTATCAGAAATGTGTAAAAACTATGATCTCACTATCTGTCATGGAATTCCCAAAACAATGGCCTTCCACGGAAAAGATCCAGTTAGAACTAAAATATTGAATATCTATCTTGGATACGACACGGGTTATGATACAAATTACGATATACTTACAAAATAAGACACACCGAATTTATTATATTTATTTATATATGTGTGGTACTATCAACAAAACCTTAAAAAACAAAGTCAGGAAAGACACAATGATGGAGTTTTACAAGAGCCATACAAAATTACAGGTAGTGCCATACCTGTAATTTTGTTTGGCTCCGATATGTGGGTTCTGAAACAAAAAGATCATTCTTATATTTAATCCAACAGATATTCTGTTACATAAAAAAGGCGACATAACAAAATTGCCGACTCATTAGCCTGCTGTCTCGCTTATAAAAATTATTTACGAAAATTCTAACTAGCAATTAGCAACAAATTAGATGCTTACTAGTCTAGAGAACAAGCTTGTTTCAGATATAGCTATAGCACATAGGACCATCTTCAAATTATAAACTTATTGATTGAAAAATGTTCCGAATATAATATTTCCCTGGTTCTAGGATTTGTAGACAACCAAAACGCTTTTGATGCCATAGAAATTTGGGTAACATTAAGAGCACTAACGCATTGTCGCATAGATCACAGGTGTAGCACTGCTAGAACATATATATAAAAATGCAACTCTCACTGTCAAACTTCCAACACCAACCAACAAAATCCCAATGAAAAGAGATATTAGGCAAGAAAGTTGTTCACACTGGCGCTGGAAGACAATTTCAAGAATCTCCTGTGGGCCAGAAAGGCATTAACATCAACGGAGAATATTTAAATCATCTTCGATTTACAGATGATATCGTCGTAATAACAGATAATATCCAAGATCTACAAGATAGGATGTCCCGATTAAACGAAGCATCCAAAAAGTTACGGTTTAACACGAACCTCGATAAAAGGAAGATTCTGACCAAATTACCGATAAATCATAAAATGTCAGTGAACGCAACGGATATTGAACAAGCGAATGAATATACCTACCCACCTAGAACGAACCATCAAACTAGAAAAAGAGAATCAAGAAGTTCAAATCAACACACGAGCTAAATTGGGATGGATTGCGTTTGGCAAATTGCGATATACGTTGAAGAGCAACATTTCAAATACTTTGAAAAAGACATTTTTTTATCAGTGTGTACTACCTGTGTTGACTGATGGGTTAGAGACAGTTACCTTGCGAATCGTGTAGTGAATAAACTAAAATACACACAGAGTGCAGTGGAAAGATCTACTCTCGGAATCAGCGGAATAGAACACTTGGCGCGTTTGAAAGATGATCGATGGACCAAACGACTAATTGAATGGCGACTGTGACTGTGTAGGAGAAGCGTTGGAAGACCACAAATACGATTGGCGGACGTTATAGTAGCAACAGCATCTAAATACTGGATAGGTATTGCGCAAAATAGAGATCGATGGAAATTAATAGGGGGGGGGGGGAGCTACGTTCCACGATGGACCGATTTGGGCTAATAATGATGATGATGACATTCCCATCAAATGCGATTTCTAAGAGCGGTAGATGGACACACCAGAGCTGATAGAATTAGAAACAACATCAGAAACGATTTGAAAGTATCAGCAGTAAAGTTAACATCGATCAGAACAAAGAAAATTGGAAATCTCACCTACAAAGAATGGAAAACTACATCATACCCAAGATAGTATATTTTTAGCGCCCCACGGGAAAAGAAATTCTAGTAGACCCAGGAAAACATGGAGTTGAGAACCAATGTAAAGTAGTAATGGGCCAAACGGCCAAATCATCATTGCCAGCCTTTTCGTCCCACTATTGGGCATCGGTCCTTCTCTGCCACGTGTTTCTTCTCAGCGCTAAGGTAGAAACACGAGGGACTTATAGTTTAACATCAAATTCGAACGACAGAAATTCCAGAGAAGGTTTTTAGCATTAAGACCCCACGGTTGCAAGCCAGATTGAGAAATTGTGTGTGGTGGGTTACAGACAAGATTTTTATAAATCTGCATAGTAATGTTTAGGTTTGGAACCAAAACCAGAATCGAAGTTTTACTCAGAAAGCGCTCTACCAACCGAGCTATCAGCACACTCCGGCCTAATACATGTAGACAAAGAATAAGAAGAAGAAGAACATGCTCAAGGATGCCTCATTCGAATAAATACTGATAAACATGTTCCAAATTTATTGTAAATTACGAAAACTTGGTCATTGTTGTTAATAAACGAGACTTCACACACACACACACACACACACATATCTATATATATCTCATTCGGCAGGCCTTCCCATGTTCTTTTTTCCGGTCCAGAGCCTCTAAACTGTTATTTTCTTTGTCCGCTTCATTCATCCTGTCGGATGCATAGCCAAACGCTGCTGGTGCCGGTCAGACGGTTACCAAAGTTAAGTAACGCAGGCCCGGGTCACTACTAGAGTGGGTGACCCGTTTAGTGGTAGAAATAAATTCTCTACAACATCAGCGACCGCCCGTGCTTCGAAGGGCACGTCAAAACTGTCGTTCCTGGTCCACTACGGTGGTAGTCGTTAGGTCAAGTCAGAGGCGCCAGCCCGACCTGAAAACGCTGACACCAGAGTCTACCACGGCCATACGAATTACGTGACGTTACCATTCATCCTCATGACTTATCAAGACCACTGTCACTTTAATTTTACCACTCTCTTCATGCCATCTTCTACTTTAGTTTTTTTCTCATATCCACTTGTTTGTTTTGTGATCTTTGAGACTGACACCCAGAATAGCCCTTCCTCTTCCATGTTGGGCTGTTGCTTTTGTTAGTAACTATGTCACTTTTCAAAAAAATATAATATCTGGCATACGTTTGAACCCAAAAACAAAGAAACCTGATGAAATATAGATACACAAATTTACTTTTTGACGTTTTATTCAACCCTAAATTGAATGTAAATTTATTACGAAAAGGTACCGGAAATATATTATTTAGACTCCAGATAGTCTTCGATGTTGGGTCGTGTGGTAGCATACCTTAGCTCGTCATGGATCGACATGTCTCTGCCGGCTTTCGTAGTCGCTCCTTTTTAATATTTATGAGAAAATATATAGAAAATACGTTTACAGTATCCAGAGCATCCTAGCACTCTGTATTTATTTGACAGCAGGTTTAATAATAAAACTATCAAAAATCAGTTTTGTACCTCTCATTTTAAAAATAGATGTAATATATTCGATGTGTATTCCTGGGATACCTTATGTGTATTAAATAACAAGTTCAAAATGTTAAAATTTATTTTGAAATATGTTCATTTAATTTATATTTTATGTACTTATACTTGAATATCAGGCGGACATATTTTGTAGCGCATATTTAAAACTGCTACTGCCACCCGAGTGTTATGAGATGGAGCAGCATCATGTGCTGAATAATTTGAAATAGTTGATGTGCCAATTAATCGTCTAATAAATCTCCGATTCCCTTATATAATAAAATTAGATAGTTTTAGATGCTTCGTCAATAAAAATCGGACCCATAGTTTATATTGTATTTGCATTACTACTATGAATGACAGTTTTCTGTTTTGTAAATTTTTGTTGTTTGAAATGTATATTCAGCGGTTCAAAATATATTTTGTAAATATTATATCTGATATACGTTGATATAATTAGTAAAAAGTCAGCACGCTTAAAGTCTTGCGAGTAGAACTGTAGAATGCAAATGTTACATTTCTTTAAATATGTGGCAACAGTTTTTGTGACTTCCGATTACATTTAACATAGTATTATTAGATAGTAAAATATCCAAAACGCCCTTTCCTATTTCGATATAGGTAAATTTAGTAAACTATTTGTTTGCGCACGTTTCTTAGCAGTACTTATATGAATTACCTTGCTACGAACTTCCTGAATAGTTTCTTTGATATTTCTACTAAAACTAATCATATTTATTTCGAATTTAATAATAGTTTCGAAAATGTATAGCCATTGCTCTAAAGAGTTCAATTTATGATTTTTTTTATCAAAACAAAAACTATTTATTGCCCAAAGAGCTTATTCGAGAAATAACAATTGTAAATTGTTCTTAGATTGAGAGAAATATTAGGGTGTTTTTTGTAGGAAATGTATGTAATTTTGGCACAATATCGTAATCGGAAAGAAGCGACCAGTTTAAAAGCGTCAAAGTTAAAAAAGCAATACTGCTATATACCATGTATACAGGGTGTTTCAAAATTGTCGTGGGAATTGATTTAGGGGACTAAAACAAATCGAAAATTAAGAGTGGAATTTCTTCAATTGTCATTCGTTATCGAGTTATTAATAAACACATAAATGTAACATATGAATAAATTTTTTTTAAATAAATGGTGTTAGCAGTGAATGTATTGTCTACATCGGTTGGCACACTGTGTCCAAATAGGTTGCCTCCTAGTTTATGGCAAACATTCGCACGATTTATCATGAAAGGACGAACCCTCTATAGCATAGTTACGTTCAATGACGCAACAGAGGCGTGAATACGAGCTACGACTTTATCAGGATTCACAATAAGTTCGCGGTAAATGTTTTCTCCAAATCTAACGGATTTAGATCCGGTGATCTAGGGTCCACCTCTCCGGGAAATGTTCATTCAGGAAATTTATCAGTGGTATTCCACAATGTGACGATGCAGGATCATGTTGAAACCAACAATTTAATCTAACTGCTAATGGAACCAATTATATTATTATTTAATAACTCAGTCCAATTGTTTATTGACCATCGTCTTTGATAAGATCTTTTGAGTATTAGGTGGGGGTTTTCATCCCTCCACATATGCAGGTGATGAGTATTTACAATACCCGTCTTAGTATGTGTGCATTCATCGCTCCACAGAATCTTTTAATGAAATGTGGAATATCGTTTCTGCTAAGTAATAACAATCTACAGACATTGACTCGAACCTTTCTATCTCCTTCATGCAAAACATGATCTGTTTAAGACCTATATGTATGCAGAACATTTCTCCTTAATAATCTGTGGGTTGTAACTTTTTGGAAACGCATTTGGAACGATACAATTTGAAGGCTTGTACTTGGTTGCACCTCAACAAATTCAAGAACTTGCTCTTCTTTATCGAAGCTTAGTGTAGGTTGACGTGCTGCCTGATTGTTTTGAGGATTTAAATTTCCTGTTTCCAGTAATTTTTGTTCTGCACGGCTTGTTGTTTTTGCATTAGGGTGCCGACGATTTGGAAACCTTTCCGCATATGCCCTAGCCGCGCCAGTAGCATTGTCATCACATGCACCTAATATTTTCCACATATCTGTGTAATCTCGATTACAATAGTGCCGTTCCATTTTAAACACAGAAATCAGAAGGCAATGAAAATAGTGATACTTATCGATATGACAGAACGATTAAAAAATTTTGAACATCGTTATAGCCAGCTAGCTAATTGAATTATGTTACATAACTAAGTGGAGCGGCCGTGCGATAAAACTTATTATTTACTTTTTTATCAATAAACAATCATAAAAATTCCCACTCTTAATTTGGTTTTGCCCCCTAAATCAAATCCCAAAAGCACCGCCGTCAACTTTCATAAACCCTGTACATTTAGAAATATATGCTATGTGTTTTTGAAAAATTAACATTATCAGTATATTTTATAAGAAACAAGTACAGTACAAGTTATTAAACTCAACTATTTTCGTGAGAACCCAATCTTCCCGTGAAAAAAGTTGTTCTCAATTTGTATAAATGTAGAGTGGAACATCTTATATTATACCGTAGAGAAAAAATTAGTAGAATATGTAATTATTAAAATCACATTTATACACATTAAAGGTGCTTGAGAAAATTTACGTAGACTATAAGTATTAAGACTTCCACGAGTGTTAAAGCGTTAAAGCCTTCCAAATTTAAACCTTGTTTATTAGACAGTTTAATATAATAAGTAATATTGCTCAATGTTTTTTAGTTATGACTGAAAGTTCACAATCTAATATAAATAAAAGTTTTGGTTGTCATATTTATTTTAGTTTGAATATCACAATTTATTTCGAAATTTTTAGCAGCAGATAAGTAGGTGAAACATTCATATTGTTACTAGTATTATTAAAGGCTATAAAACTTAAACTAGAGTTAGAAATGTGTTTAGTTAAATACATTCAAAATCTAAACAGTGCTTGAGGTTTGTTGAATTTTGTATATGCAAATGTGTCACAATTTTATGAACGTTTGCAACCGAATATGCGTCTCGTCAAATTCTAGCATTATCTTGAACATCCTTATTTTATTTTTTAAAGATATGAACTATTCAAAGAGACTAGTATGATTTGAGATGTTATCACCGTACACAGTTTACATTTTATAAGCTCCTGCTGGAGTTTTCCATCATTTACTAAGAAAATATTATTTACTCATTGCTCCATGACGACTGACAGCAATACGATGTACGCGCTACCATCCTGCACATAAACTAACTGTTTGCTCTTCGCTTAACCATCCTTTATTGATAAAACTATTATATGCCGGTTTAATTTCACGTGACTACAGTGCTTAATCCAGAATAGGATTATTCATTTCAAAACTTGTGTATCACTTACACCTACTCCCACGCCCATCCGTGAACACACTATACATTTTTTAAATATTCTTAATGTTGGAAGAAGCGTTGAAAAATATAGTGTCGAACCGCAATAACATTATGCCTCTGGTATATTTATGGAAATAAAATTAAGCATAACCGTTAAAGTAGATGAACAGTAGCAACCTGAATTTGTTGTGTAACCATCATTAAAGCACAAAAAGGTAGTTGGGGAGGTTTCAATTCGGAAGGCCGTAACTCCGCAGCGAAACTTTTTCAGACCGATGTTTTTAGGAACTTTTTGTTGTTGTGGTGTTCTGCATTTACATGGATGTTTGGCGGCGTTGTCTATTAACATCCTGTTAGTGTTTGTAGGGTATCAATACGAAGACGTACAAAAATTATACGAATAGTGAATGGCAGGAATATCGATATAAACATCGCAAGTATGCAACCATAACAGTAGGACTTGGGAAAATACAAATTTCAGAGATAAAACAGGTAATTTATAACCGTAATAGCGCTTTATCAACACATTCTGACATTTCCCTAGATATTTCATATATTGCTATTTACAAACACAGTGTCCCTCTTCTCTCGATCGACGTGATAATTCTAATCAATAGTTGCTCTATTTCAGCGTAGTTGGATAGAAAGCACATTTGAAGATATGATTATACACTACACCTACACAAGTACGTATGTTGGCAAATGCTATTTCCTACTTATTTCCGTCGGAAATGGACAAGGTTTCGGAATTTTATTATTTTAAGTTGAAACAAACAAGAAGTTAGTTAAGCCTTAATTGAACAATGTATTTAGCTTTTTTAATTTTATGTACCTTTAGTAATGTTTTAAGAAAACTTTTCCATTTAAAATTTCAACATGTGTATTTAAGGGATACGTCTGATGAATTTTTAATCTAATTTAGATTAAACCTCGAAGAACAAGATATCAAAAATGGATTTTAAGAATGAGATTCCGTGTTAATGTTCGACCAAGAGTGAAGTTAGGAAATTATAGACCAAATGTTAATAAGAATTATGGGCAGGGCCGGTGCTAGAGTTTATGCAGCCTGGGGCAAGACATGCATTTGATGTCTCTTACCTCCCTAAAACAAAAAAAAATATTTGACCTTACCTATTAGAAGTGGGAAGAAAAATTCCAATGTTTTTAATTTAAAATATATTAATTTCACGTACTACAATAGCTTCACTGTTTGTTATTTTCAACAAAAAGGCACTTCTAAGAAATGTTAAAAATGCCACTGCGTACTATCGGAAGTTCTAAGATGGATAAAGTACAGAAATCTATACGATTATGATGTAAGCAAACATGAGGAACGTGCTTAGTAAATCAATATTCAATTCGCGCCGTAATATAAATAAAATTAAAATATTTTAAAAAATAATACACTTGAAAATTCTGTATATATTTATAAAAATGTGCTGCCCCTTGCCATTAGCCGCTCTGGACCAATGCCCAGTTTGCTTGATTTGATACCAATAGCACACCTGATTATTTCTAAAACAGCAAGAAAAAATTAGATACACGTCAATAGGTAGCGACACGCAGATTTTGAGTTCTCCAAAATAAGGTCATGAATGGTTGCTACACAGGTTGCTTACTGTTTTTGAATCGTGTAAAATTTGTGAAAAAACTATTTACATTTGAGAAAAGGAAGAAAATGAGTGTATTCTAGCAGAAATTACCAAAGAAGCTCAATAAACAACTTTTTTGCCGGTAGCGTCTGAAGGTCACTGGTATACAAAAATCAACTTTTTTTTGTGACATGGATAAAGCATGACGTATGTTATGTAAAATTTCACCAGAAAGCAGAAAATGACCTTGGATTTTCTCTATGAATCACGTTTTATTTGCTATAAAGTGTTGTGCGTTGTACGGAAATATATCAATATCGGTATGTTCTTAATGTTGCACTTACTTTAAAATGTTGTTGCGGATGTTTTACGGAATATTTGTTCTCTGGGGCATCACAGATTAATGTCCAGCAGTAATCAGCAAGCAAACTAGGACTCCATTTGCCTTGGTACCGCTTTTCCATGGTAGCAACGTCTTGGTCGAACCGTTATCCATGTGCGTCGCTTACGGCACCCAAATTTTCCGGAAAGAAATCGAGATGAGCATCCGGAAAGTAAATTTTTAAAGACATGTTACATCCCATTTTTCCGTAGGCACTAAGTAATGCAGTCACAAGATCTTTGTAATTATCAGCTTTGACATATCCAAGAAAATTGGTCACAACTGTTGTAAAAGTTCTCCATGCTCTTAGTTCAACTTCATTCAGCAAGTTGTCAAATTCGCCATCTTTCATTACTTCTCGTATTTGTGGTCTGACAAATATGGCCTCTTTAATTTTTGCTTTACTAACTCTCGGAAATTTCTGTTTCAGATAGAAGAACCCTCTTCCGTTCTCTTCCGAGCTATAGGTACAGATGGGTATTTATTGCCGCTGTGAGGCAAAACTACTTTTAAGCTAAGTGTTGAAGAATCTATAAATAAACGCCAGTTGCTTGGTTCATGTTTCTGTCCTAATGTGTGAAATAACTTGTTAACATCCGTGCAATATACCAAAGTCCCTTCTTGAGCGAAACAGTGTGCTAGTCCGTTTTGACGTTTTCGGAAGTGAGTTATATGTATGTACGTCACCTTCGAGGAGATTCCGTCCTTTTAATTTCGATGTTAGAAGTTCTGACTATGGTTTTGACAGTTTTAAATCTCGAACTGAAGCATACAGTTTAGTAATTGAAATCAGATGTGGTTCTGTTGAACATTCTGGTGCTTGAAATAATAAATCATTGTCGATTTCCTGTGCGAATTGCATATCATCAATTGGAACACAGGTGCTTTCAGGTTCTTCTTCGTCCAAACTCCAAGATTCTGGTGGATTTGGAATAGGAACATCTTCAGTACGTTCGACGGGCCGTAAATCTGATGGTAAATTAGGATACTGCACAGTATGCTTGGACTTCGGTCCGATGCCCAGTATGTTAGTGAGGCAAAATTAACAAGCTGTGGCATGGTCTTTCCGTTATCTCCACACTATTGGTACTGCAAAGCGCATTTTACGTTTTGCACCGTTCAACCAACCTGTTAACAATGTTACACAAGTCTTACAACATATGTGAGAAGCCCATGACTCATCTTGATCTCCTACTTTAATTAGCTAAATAAAGTTCGTAAGCTTTTAGTACAAGTGGGGTGAAAGTACGTTTTCGCGATTTAAAAGTTCCCCACACACATAACAAAAACTGTTGACATTATTTACACACTGCCTAGGCATTGTACTTCCTTGTTAATTCAGTCAAGCTCAGTACAGTAATAAACATAAATCAAATATGTAGAATACAAACACGTTAGTAACGACTTTTCGCGGCACGACGTAGGAAATGCAGTAACTTCATACGCCGGTAAATGTCTACTAATGCACAATATCTGATTTGGGGCTTACTTCTTGCATGTATTAGACAGGAAGGAACTTGTCTTAACACGGTATATTCGTCACTGCTGATACAGTATTCAAAGTGGGGCAATATGCATAATTGCATATGTTGCATACTTGCAAAGTATAAATGCTTGTTACTAAAAATTCGTGGGCGATAGGCAAATTCTCTTTTTAAATTCGTTTTTTGGGGTCCGAAATCCATCAGAAACACCTAAAAATTTCCATGTCACAAAATGTGTGTTTAAACTGTGAGATTATCATTATCATGATCCTCGTTTGTACCGCTTGCGCAGTGTTGAGGCGGTGTGAGGCAAAGCTAATCTTGTTTGTGACAACAGAGCCAGACTGTGGGGGTTACCGTATTGGTGCGAAACCGTGCTTGACTTGCCTGTTGTATGTGAATGTTATTGTTTATGGTCTTGTTACTCCTCTAATGCGACCGTAATACGAGGAGTGCCATTAAATTGATCCCCAATGACAAATGGAGACCGGGACCCAGAACCGATCACCCACGGAAACGAAAAAGAATTCGCCGTGTTTTATAAATTATAAATAAGTGGACGCGACTGCCTCCCTGGACTTTCCCATACTGGAAACTGTTCATATCATCTTTATTCAACAGTAGAGTTATTTTCCTCAAAACGGTTGTTCAAGCGCTATCCTAAAACCTTGCCTCGTAACGAATAGACTTACAAGGCTTGTAAGAAGTCCCGCCAAATATCTGCGGTGCCCTTTAATTTCCTTTTAATATGCAACCAGGCATACTTCATTCTCTACTATATACGTAATATTGTGACTGCAAATTGAGTTTGCTGTGATTTTATAACAGACAGACATTTTTTAAAAACCACTTTTTTGGATTCCTAGAGACCCAAAACGGACATTTCCGTTAAAATCTCGATTTCGAAAATTAAGTATTAAATACAAAATTTTGATAAATAATTTATAACTTGTTGTTGTAATACCGGTTAAAGAAATGAATGTAGCGCGGCAGTATGGCAATGGTTCTGAACCAAAGTGCGCAGGGCTGTCCGTACCGCTAGGCCGTCGCGCGGTCTAACTAGTACCGATCGCTATTGCTACCGAGGTAAAATCCCTGGAAATTATATTTTGTAGGGCATAAAAAATCAATTTTTTTATTTTCGCGGAAAAAGATTCTTTGGCGCAAACAAATAACAACCGTTAGAATAAAAAAAATATTTTTCTAAAAAAGAGGGGGGAGGGGGCCGGTGCGCTTACATATATCCACGAGTGTAATATTTCTTTGCATATTCATATGCTCCATTACGTACTGAGCGATTCAGTGAAAACCCCAGCTTCCTATCTTTTTTTCGTTTATTAATTAAAGGAGTTTGAAGTTTCAAACTTCCAAGCTTCGTAGAGGGCGCCACAGGAAAATTACGGAGTTCTTCAAAAAAACATATCGATAGCCCCTTGCGAGGTCTATCGACATATGAAATTTAAAAAAATTCATTGGAGCAGTTTTTGAGAAATAATTTTTTGAAAATTTCCAAAATTTTGAAAATTCGTAATTTAGGCCCCTTATAATTTTTCAAAAAACTTTTTATATCACCTCATTTTACCCTTCATATACTATTCAGAAAATAAAAATCATTTGAATCGATTCATCCGTTTTCGAGTAATTGGGCGTTAAACTCAAAAATTTCAAAAAATCATAGCGCCCTTCAGTTTAAAGCTAGCGAGTTCGGCAAAAAACTAACAGATTTGTCTTATGACGCTCTATCGTTATCCGCGATAAAAGTTTCAAAATTGTAATCACGAAAAAAGTGATACCAAAAAAACATGCGTAACTTCCGCTTCCGGTTTCGGATTTTTTTGAAAAGCTTATTTTTTCGATGAATTTTCGATACACCCCCGCATTCCAAAGCGCATCAAAATCGGAGCAATACTTTCGGCTGTAGGAGCGTCACATACGTACGTACGTACATACCCACCCACAGACAGACATTTTTTAAAAACCACATTTTTGGGTTCCTAGAGACCCAAAACGGATATTTCCGTTAAAATCTCGATTTCGAAAATTTTCATGAATTCAATACTTACCCTATACCTATAAGGTATGGGAAAGTAATAAAACATTACTGTCTTATGAGCCCCATGATACATCTGAAATCAGTAAAATTATACCTTCATAATATATGGGTTGTGGATGAAAAATATAAAGAATTTGGCTGACGAGACCAGATTAGTGCGGTATTAACGTAAAATTTAAAGTGACACAAAAGTATATTTAGCCGAAATCACATTCCAGGCAAATAAAGTTTCGCCAAATTTATCTTTCGAGATACTTTTTAAATGACAAGTTTTACATTTAATAATTGTTTTTTATCAGTTATTATCCGTTACAGTCCGTAAGACGTTAACTAACCCAGTGTTTATGATTTATAATTATTGAAACGACCACTAATTTGAACAGGTCGATCAAATTCACAACTTTTTTTAAAATGTCTTCGGACTTTAAAGAGAACAATATAAGCAATAATCAATAATAATGTTCCAACAAATAATTGTTATGTCTAGTTTTTTTAATTATTTAATCTCAATGAAACAGCTAAAAAGTATTTTTGATTGCGCCATTACACAGAGAGTACTATTTATTATAATCAGTCCAACCATATGTTTTATAATACCCTAAACAACCCAAATAGTAAGTTGATTCGTCGTAAGAGACTCGTCCGTATAATATGTACTTGTAAATCTAACAAATTTCTTAATGTTTATTAGATCTATAGCTAGTTAGAAACGAACTGCAATTTATCAAATGCTATATACAGGGTGTTTGAAAATTCCTTTCCCTTGGGTATACGACTTTTCAGTATCTAGATATTCCAGTTTTTAACAATAAACTTTATTCACAATTTGGCAACATTGATATAAGAATGGTACGGTATGTCGATTAAATCTGACGGGTTTCTTTTTATGATGTATATAAATCCTGATTAAAAATTATCATAAGATTTTGCAAAAATGTTTGTATGTTACTTATTTAACAGAAGAATAACAAGCAGAACAGTATAATTGTTACAGTAAATGTTCAATGTGCGTCCACCAGTTTCTATGCATAATCCGGAAGAATTAAAGTTTCGCGAACTCTCTGGAGCGTATTCAGTGTTATTTACTAGATATCATCAACAATTTTTTGTTCAAGTTCAGAGCCTCCGTGACTTATCCAGCTCAAACGTTAATTGAAAATCTACGTTGATGTCTTCCAGGATAGGGTACGCGTGGGTTTTCAGCTGTTCAATAATGGATGTTGTGAATATTAACACATCCGTTTTTACTAAAATTCTTTGGTAATCATCTGGTACTTTCGTAAAATGGTAACGATGTATATATATACAGGGTGTTCGAGAAAATGTGGGAAATCTCCCGGATATGAAAAAAAAATACGTGAAAAGAATACCACAAGTTCATATAAACTTTTTTCGTATAGGCCTCCTCTTCGGAGATATGGGCTCCCAAAGAGCTCCAATGGAATCAAGTTTATTACACATAATTATTGAACCACCAGGTATATTCCAATTTTTTTTAAGATGATGAATACCAGGTAAGGGCCTTCAAATTACTATCCCAGAAAGTGTTGTGAATTACTCACAGCTGCAGGGACGGACTAGCTGTGACACTCATGACCCCATTTTTTTTACGCC